>OMLP01036534.1:0-28793 GCA_900302685.1 Spondyliosoma cantharus | reverse complement strand
GGTGAATATTCTCACTGGGTTTGACGAGGGAGGAGATGAAGGCGAACCTGGAGGACGGCATGGCAACACGAGGCTTTTAAAGACGACACACCCAGCCGCCGGCCTCAGTTCAGCTCTCCTCCAGACGGCAGCAGCAGCAGCAGCAGCGTGCAGTGGAAGTCATGCTCAGCCTCATCAGATTACCGCGAGTCTTCACCATCAATCAAGTGCCCAAAGTAAGTTCATCTTCACTGGGTCGTTACTGGACATTTCTCTGGTTCCACACACTCACACTGAGCTGGATCTTATGAGTGTCAGGGAGGAAATCTAAAAAAAACGTCAAAAGTATTTCAAGAAACACCTTTTTTTCATTGTTTTTGTTTTTCTTAGTTTTCTTACGTCTTTGTTTGTGTGAGCAGACGACACTTAGACAAAAATACCTTCAAACGTAGAGGAATCTAATGTGATGTCACAGAGCTGTTATGAACTCATGATCATACAGGATATTACTTCATTGATAATTGATTGTTTGAAGGCTTGTTTTAGAAGCCGAAAAAGGTAAAAAGTGTCCAGTATTTAAAGAGAAACAAGCAAAAACAACGTCTGTTTTGTTTTTCTGACACCTTCAATCGTCTGGAGACTTCTCAGCTGTTTCACAGGACGACGCTGAACTCTGCTCTGTCGTGTTTCTAGATCGAAAAGTTTTCAGTTGTCAGACGGACTGAGGACTAAACAAGAGTTTTCTTTCTGAAGGTTTTCCACGAGGACAGCATCATCTCCGGCTACAGACACCCGCGCAGCTCGGCCACCGACTGCATCCTGAGCCTCTTCCAGCTGACCAATGAGACGCTCAACATCTGGACCCACTTTCTGCCCACCTGGTACGGCCGACACATGTCGTCACAGTGTAAAGATCTATCGTTTCTACATCGCTTGGTACACGACGGCTTTTACATTTAGTTGTTTTTCTGACTTGTGCGAGACGTCAGAACAGTTTCTTTCTCCAGCGCTGCTTCTGTTGTTTGTTTGAGGAGTCCAGCTTTCAGTTTAAAGGAATCCTGTGCAGCTTGTTGGGCCTGAAGGCCAGAGAGTAAATCCCCGATGTCCTCGAGTCGTTAAACACACTCACATTCCCTCAGACAGATTATCAAATCAGTCCAGGCACGTTAACGACTGAAGACTACAATTCAGTTTCACTGCTCATCTCCAGAGGTTCTGTCTGCTCAGTACTCATGTCATGAGTCAGTGGATTCGTCCCAGTGTGTATTTATTACCACAGATTCACTCTTCATGCAGTTAAACAGAAGCCAGGAGAGCAGTGGACTTTATATTGTCATAAAGCTGCTGTGGATCCTGCAGACAGAATCACGCACAGCCATCAACTGACAGGCGAGGATTGTTCTTTAACACGGTTTGTTGTGAAGGCAGATATCCCAGCAACCCCGTGGGTCTCATAGACCTCCTGCAGCCTCACGGTGTCTCCCTGTCAACAAGCCTCGAGTTCAACACGACTCTGACAGCACAGCTGCGAACATACAGTCCATTTACGCTTTATACAGTCCATCTGCTCAACTTTGTCTCCTGCAGAGGGAAAACTGGTATTGTTTTGGCATACAAGGCACAAATATCCAGCTCGTTTATTAGATAACTCATCAGATATGCATTGTATTTGGTGCTGGTCCCTCTGTGTTGCCCCTTCAGTTGACTGAATGCGGGGACGTGCCTCTCTTCACAATAAATAAATCATGACCGTGCCGCAACACAGACGCGTGGTGACCTTTCAGTTTTTGCTGCACCTCAAACATGTTGAGTCCACCGCTGGCATTTGAGTTAAAAATCTCCAGAAAGCAAAAACAAAAGCAAATGCAAACAATTCAGAAGCTAATCATGGTCAGTAGGCACGAGTCTGATGAGGAAACTTGAAGAAGTTGAAGAGCAGGTGTCATTTTAAAGGTTTAAATTTTAAATTTTAAATATCCCTGCAAAAGCCACGTTAGACAAACATTAGAGAATGAATGTGTTCCTTAAGCGGCCAAACGCACCAAGACACAGCTGCTAGCCTGTAGCGACAACTCTGTGTGATCAGAGCCTGATTTATGTATGAGGGGATCTTTAAAGGTGCAAAATGTAAGAATTGGCTAGCTGTCAAATTCAGACTCAAAACAAATAGAGGTTAGAATTTCACCAGAGTAACCCCTAGCACCAATTAGCCAGTTAGCTCAGTTAGCTGTGCAGTTAGCAGGCCGGACATGGCTTCATAATCTCTGCAACACGATACACTGAGGTCATAAAGTCAGAACTGCTGTCTTGATTAACTTTTTACATGTTGCAGCTATAGATTTGTCTGCCCTTAAAGTTTATTGCTGCAGACGTGTTGTAGCGATGTAATTAGCTTGATGAAACCGTCTAATCTACTAAAATGAGTTGACACAACTTAGGATGCAGCACTTGAGTAGACAGAGGGGCTAAAAATCTGAGGTGTGAAAAGCCTGAAAGTTAAAACATATTAAAGACGCGTGTCGGCTCTGTAACCGCTGCAGTTAGCGTGTGTTCATGTGAGTACGTTTCTTGATTTAAAGATGCTACACGAGGTTCTCCGGGGCCACGCTGCACTTCCTCCCTGCTGAGATGCCAGTTGCTTTGACTGCATGATCCAGGGAGAAAGTGTGTGTGTGTGTGACTGTATGTGTGTTATGCTAAAGGCTCGTGGGTATTTGTGTCGCGGGGCTTGGCTTAGACCTACGGGCCAGCCGCTAATGAGCAGATCTGTGCTTGAGGCGCACATACGAGTTGCCACAATTAGTTAAGTGCTCAGCGACGGGGAAAAGCACAGTTAATGTTGATTTGTCAATGAGGTGCACTGAGACGAGAAAACAGAAACACAAAGCAAACTGTCGTCCGCTGATAAGATTCAGCTTTGCGTCCGACTGTTGGCTGTTGCGTAACTGACAGTTGGTGACGAACGCATGATTTAATTGAGCGAACACGAACGTGAGACTCGATCGTGGACATCTTGGGTTTGTCGACATTGACGGGTCCTGTCGGTACCTGTACAGCGAAGACAAGCCCAACCCAGTTTATGTCTATTAAATGCATCAACATGCAGATTAAACATTATCTCGTTTAATACTTTAATACTATGTAGTTTTGCTCATTAATACGTCTCTTTCTGACTGACTCACAGCAAGGAGCCGTTCAAACATCACATTTTTGGAAATTCGCTTATTTGCTGTCTCTTTGTGAGTCAGATGAAAAGACTAACACCGCTCTGATGTCTACAGGTGCGTTAGATATGGAGCAGTTAGCTTAGCCTAGCATAAAGACTGTAAGGAGCTGGCATGGCTCTCTCTGTAGGTAACAGATGCACCTGTCATGGTTAGAGGGAAGTTATTTACTATGTTGTTGTTTTGTCTTCCACTTCCTGTCTTTGTCTTTTACCTGCCTGTTTCCTGTGCCCACCTGAGTTAATTTCTCCCTGTTTATTTTGCTATTGTTCCCTCGCTCAGTCGTCAGATTGTCTTGCGGGTGCTTCTTGTGTTTCTTCAGTTGCAGAGTAAAGTTTTCATACTTCTCCTGTCAGCTGGATTTTGTAGTTTGCCTTTTGTTCTTTGGAGTTCAGCGTTGTCTTACTCAGGCTCGCTTTTGTTTTTTAAACTAAAAACACAGGAGGATAATAAGGCAGGTGGAAGAGAGACAGAGAGTAGAACAGACATGATGCATGAACAGAAATAACTAAAACCCAAAACCTTCAGCTCCTCTAAAGCTCAGTTGTTACGGGACGTCAGGAGCTTCAACTTCAAGTCTGGAAGGAAAAATCTGTTCACACTGTTCTCACGCCCACATTCAGAGTTGATGTACAGATATCATACAACAATAATCAGCCTACTCACCATCTCGTGCACGTGCAAACATTCCAGCAGAACTATCAGTTAAACTACTACAGTGTGTGGGATGGTGTCGAGCAATGACTCAGCTGTAATCGTTCATGTAGTGACAGCCTGAGGAGCTGATCAGAGGACTGATCAGTACAAACCACTCAAACACTGAAGCTGTGTTTTCACTAATTAGACGTCTTCCTGTATTATTTTGACTGCTAAGTTGTGTTACTAGACTTATAACTGCATCCACTCCCGTCTAATTCACCTAATGATCTGCTCCAGGTACTTCCTATGGAAACTAGTGACGGTGGTCCTGATTCAGACAGCATGGCAGGACTCCTTCACCTGGCCTCTGCTCATGTTCCTGCTCTCCTGCTGCATTTATCCGCTGGCGTCCAGCTGCGCTCACACCTTCAGCAGCATGTCGGCGCGGGCACGCCACATCTGCTTCTTCTTCGACTACGGCGCCCTCAGTTTCTACAGCCTGGGTGAGTACACGAGGTCCACTGTCAGGGAGTGATGTGGTGCTTTTTCATGCATTGAGCCCTCCACATGCTACAGCTGAGGATCAACAACACCAGATATTGTATGTCAGAGAACTGCACAAGCAGACGACTGAACGAATGTTGGCAATGCACAAGTTTTGCAAACCACAGATGTTTAAACTTTACGGCTCATCATTTTCAATTTGTATTTCTACAGTATATTTTGAGATCGCTGTGTTTATGGCCTGGTTAGGTTTAGACACAAAAACACTTACAGTACACACTGGTCGTCGGAGTTTTGACCATGAAAACGTGTCAAGAAAAATTGTTTTCATTGCCAAATTACTATTATTGTCCCACGAAAAAACATTTGGTTAGGATTTGGAAAATATCATGTTTTTCACCAGTTTTTGGGCGGCAAAATCTCCCAATTAAAGATATTAAGTGTGCACGGTGGATGTGTCCTGCTGCAGGTTCAGCCATCAGCTACTCAGCTTATGTTTTCCCGGACAAGTGGGTGAACGGCGTCTTCCATCAGTGCTACGTCCCCATCGCTGTGTTCAACACCGTCATCTGCACCAGCATCGCCTGCTATTCCAGGTACGGAGAGAGAGTGTCATCATTTAATGTCATGCAGCTGATACTAAGTCTTAAGGGTTGTGTAGCATGTGTAGCCATGACAACATGCTAACGCTAGGCCGTCCCAGTTTCAGGTCACAGAGCTAACTTAAAAAACCCAAACGGTTGTTTTAATCACCTCAGCTAAGGTAATTAAATAATTATCAGTTAGTTGAATGTGTGATGAATATATGAGAGGCTCAAACTGGGGGACAACGTTAGCATGTTAGCATATTAGCATATTTAAAAACTAATAATGCACAAAGCAAAATATTAGCATGTTCAAATACTAAATGTAATGTGTCGAACTTCATTCAGGTTCCATTCACTTCATCTTGAGGCAAATATTGTACTTTTTATCCCCCAGGCCAACAATCTGTTGATCTGGAGGATACAGTACATACACACATGTAAATATATGTAGGCCTAGAATTAAATTTTACTAATACTTTTTATACAAGACAAGATAATGTTGGGTGTTTTTTACAACACTGTTAAAAGTGGATAAAAAAGGAGCTTTTACAATATTTTCATAGAGTTGTATTCTTCGTGTTTCGGTCACTAAATGTGGAGCGACACAAACTGGACGTTCAAACCATTTATCCATTACTTCAGTAATCTATTTACACAGTTTATACATTACTTTTAGCTAACAATTTAATCTCCTCTGCACGCTTAGTTTTCATGCTTTTGAAGCATAAACTGCTTTACGCTAACAAGCTAACTAACAAGCTACCTAGCGAGCTAACTAACAAGCTAACTAACGAGTTAACTAACCAACTGGCTTTTTCTCACTTGTCATTTGTAAATAATTACGATGTTTTACCTGATAAGTGTAGTATACGTCAACGACAACACTTTATTATTCAATAAAGTAAAATGAGCCATCTTAGAGGTTTGAATGACCTGAGAAACATCTTTCTGTATCTTCTTGTGTACAACAGTTATCACATAGTTGCCACTGTTATCTCTTCATGTTCTGATTTAATGTCAGCTCGGTGGAGCTAATTACTGTTCTTTGCTCATCTCTCCCCTCTGCTAAGGCTTGGCTTACCATTCTGGCAATATAATCATGACACCATAAAAAGGTAAAGACACCTAGAAATCTGCCTCCCTCACTGTTCTGTCTGAAATCAGGTTCACTGTGATGATGGTAGCAGTAGATGAACGCACGTTAATCCTTTAAAAATGTGCCATTATCCTTTAAAATCCTTGAGACAGACTGCATCCCACATACATTGTTGACTTGGATTACATAAGTAGAATTGAGCAACTGACTCTTTAATACAAAGGGCGTTGACTGCAGGGACCAACCCTAAACAGTAATTTACTTTGATTGTAGTTTCAGCCGAGCAGGTTGGAGGAGCTGACGGACGGCCGGCACAACGTGTTCTGTAACGACTCACTTCAACTCTCTGACGATCACAGATGGTTGAAGTGAGAAGTGTTTGTTGAAGCTTGTGAATATAAAGGTTCAGTGAAGCACACGAGTTCTGTCGTTTGTCTCAAATCATCTGTGACGTTTCTTTATTTCTTTACTCATCTGGAAATGTGCAGCGACTGTTCACACATTCCTCTGCAGATTGATTACACACCTGCTGGTTAAGGATTACAGGACTTTTAAACTTTACACACATTGATTCCTTAACATCTGCAGGGCACACAGCCACGCCAGCCACCGCTCAGGACCTGGTAAATTATTATTAACAAAGAGATAGTCTTCACTCACCAGCCACAGAAATGCACCTGGTTTTGTAATTCACATTCAGTTCCTTCTGTATTTTTTATTGGTTTTGAATTAATCACAGATGCTTAAGTACGACATTACCAGTGATGATGTTCTGCATAGATTCCTACAGTTATAACACCAACAAGTAATGTTCAGTGAGTGTAAGTGTTAAAAAAATGTTTATTATTGAAAACAATAAACAATTCTTTTATTTCAGATTCCCTGAGTGCCAGAGTCCAAAGTTCAGCAAATACCTGCGTGTTTTTGCCTTCGCCTACCCGTACCTGTTCGACAACATTCCTCTGTTCTACAGGGTAGGTCCAGGTGTGTGTGTGTGTGTGTGTGTGTGTGATTTAAAGTCATAATAAAACAGTAGTTAAAGAGGCAGTTTGTCTCTCCCTCTTACCTTTAGTCCTATTTATCCGTCCAGATTGTGTTGGTGTTAGAGATGTCTGAATTGTTATCAATATAATGGATTTAGATGAAACTCTACTTGTGGTGTTTAAAGCACCAAAAAAATACATTTGCAGGCAGCTAAGCTCACTACATCAGAGCTCAGCTGAGGCTGACGGCGTTAATGTTTACATCCCACGCTGTCACGATCAAAAGCCTCTCATCCTTGAGTAGATGCACACTTCCCTCTGCGCGATGATCCAGCGCAGTTCAGTGAAAAGAAAATAGTTCTTTCATGAAGCTTCTCAAAACAAAGCATGCAGGTCCATTATGTTTGAGAGAAGTCAGACGGCTCAGTGGCTGATATCTCCAAAACTCTGCAGCTCACATGAAAACAATCTAGATGGATAAAAAAGCACTAAAGGTAGGATACAAAGACATATTTTGGATTTTGGGGCTAATTTTGCCTCACAACATTTATTGAAATGCACAATGTAACATATGACATGTGATGTGAATCTGGTGCAGCTTTTACTTGTATACTGTGGTGTCCAGTTAGTGACGACAGAATCACAAAACAATCGATGCAAAGACTTTTCATCTGCACAATGAATTGATTGGGAATTGGGAACACGGGGACACGTGGCCTTTGACAACAACTTGACAGATACTGAATCCCTCTATGATACAACAAACCTTTGTAAGATGGAAAAGTACATGAAGTATATGAAACATAACACATGAGTCACATCACCTGAAGGTTGAGAGCTGCAGAGAGCTGAAAAGCATTTTATTACATCATAAAAGAAATGAATCATTTCATTGAAGGTTGGAATTGATTTATGATGCAGCGTCGGGAGTTAAACAGGATGCATTAAATTTTATCTTTCAAAGGGTTTGAAAAACAACAACCAGCTATTGTATCTGAATACCTTTCTGTTCCATTATAAATAAGATAAAGGTGGAATCATTGCTTTTCTGCTCTGTGCTGTCTTCACAGGTGTTTGTGTGTGTCGGGGAAGGCTGCACAGACAATGACACCAACGTCCTCCACTACTACCACATCGCCTTGGCTTCACTCACAGGCTTTCTGTTTGCCACACATTTACCTGAGCGCCTGGCACCTGGCAGCTTCGATTACATAGGTAAGTCCGATCTGAGGAGTTCTTGTCATCGACATGATGAGCATCGGTTCACTTTGTTGGGTGTGCCAGCCAGAACCTGCAGAGATTAGTCGCTGGACTATTTCCTAATCTTTGCATTGCATTTTTTCTCCAGGCTGTTTACATATTTTGGTGTGTAAAGACTGAAAGGGAATGTTGAACGTGAGACGCGCTGCAATTTAATCCTTGTTGGCAACGTCGACTGTCAAAGAACGTCCACTGACACTGCTCGTGTGTGTTGATGTGCACCCACAGTAGAAGATTAAGAAGAAAGAAGAAAAGATTTTTTTTGTCTCATATCAGACTTTTCATCACTGGGTTCACATGAACACATTAACACAGTATACTAATGGCTAACCCTAAGTTTTCCATTCTGTTTAATTCAGTTGGCAGTGTGTGACGCTCGGTTATCAGAGTTTGAGTTTACGCCTCATTTCACCGACATGTGACTGTGCTGCCTGAGCTCACACACGACTTCACTGCTCCCTCTGCAGGTCACAGCCATCAACTCTTCCATGTGTGCGGCATCCTGGGCACCCACTTCCAGATGAAGGCCATCGAGCAGGACATGGTGACACGGCGGCCCTGGCTCCTTGAACACTCCATCCCCATCACCTCTTCTCACTCAGTGGGTGCAGCGCTGTTTTGCGTGGTGGTGAACCTGATCGTCATCCTCCTGTACAGTCTGCCTCTGCTCTCTGCTCCGGCCCGCCAACAGAAGAAACATGACAAACAGCCAAAGAAAACCTCAGCCAAGGTCGGCCGCTGCTGCTAAATCTCTGGCTTCAGAAGTCAAACGGCTGAGGCGACGCAGCTGGTCGCAGACAGGTGAACAGAGGGCATTATGGGTGATGTAGAAACATTGTAAAGAACACTCCTGACGTAATGTTTAGGTGAATCATATCTATCAGTCTGTACTAATCTGAGGCATCACTGTGATGACAGCTGCTGGACGTGTGGGGGAAGTTGCACTAACATACAATGGAAATCTAACAAAACGTTTGTTCCCATCATATGTAATGAATGTAAATGTTTCTGAGGAAACTAAAGCTACACATGTAGCAGGTTAGCTACATTATAAGGACATTGTTGTATTTGTTCATGATAATATTGTTTTGCTTTGGTCTCTGATGTGGGGCATGAACAGACTCAGCTTCAGGGAGAGAAATGCTGATTTCACTATCAATTTGAAATTGTAGTGCTGCATTTACACGCTGTACCTTTTTATATTTATAGTGCTTGTACACAGCCGGTTAGATTGTTTGTTTAACTGTCAAGACAAAAGAGAAACAATTATGACAAGGGAAGAAAAATGAGTCAAAACTTCCTGCAAAAGGAGAAAGTTCAGTTTCTGTTGATTTGAAATATCTGATACAGAGTGAATGTTTTTCTCGTATGACTGCTGTTTCTGTGACATGTCACATTGTTCTGTTAATGCAAAACTGAGAGTATTTATACACAATGTTATTTATTACGATTGATTTTTCAAATAAACTATTTACTGAACTCGTCTACGTGTTGTTGTAGTTCTAATCAAGAGTGACTTCAGTACGTCTGGTTCTTTGAAACAGTTCTTAAAGACAAACACGGTCAGGTAAAGTAATTTTAGTTTGGTAATATTAGAACATGAAATGATATTAGAATTACCACTGATACAGGATAATGTCAGAAACTGTTTAGAATTGAAAACGTAGAAGAGAAAAAAGGTTTTAGAGTTATATAGTCGAATAATTTCAATCAATAATCTCTTTTTGAATCAATTTTCCGGACTTTGCTGGCTTTTATTTTGCACTTTAACTGTAAATGTGGTAAAAAGTGAATTTAATAGAATTCAAGAAAAAGGAAGTGTTTATTTCAGACCATTTTTATTTAGAATTTGCTAAAAAACAAACAAACAGTTGAATTCATAAGATAACGTTCATGTCTATTGTCATGTTTTCAAAATAAGATATCACTGACATACAGAATAACCGCTGACACACTGTCCTAAATAATCATTTTTCTAAAATAATAAAAGCACAATTGTATTTGTAAAAGTTATTATAACTGTAAAAGTATTTGAGTATTTTTTTAGTAATGCAGTTTTAGTGGACCCTGAGGGATTTTTAGCAAAGGTCAGAAATTAATTTTAAAATAAGATATTCTTTATTTGTTTTGTTTTAGGCCACAGGAACAGGAGTTCTACTCAGCTGGTGCATCAATGAGAGAGTTGATGAATAAAATAAAGAAGTAGAATAAAATAACATAGAATAAAATAAATGTTTACACTCAGAGGAAACATTTCTCAAACATGATGAACAAATTAAAATTGATCTTTTTAGACGATTCAGCTGGCTCAGTGTGAGTCAGGACCTGGGGGCGGGGCTTCTGCGCCGTGACGCTGTGTCTGCATTGTGATTGGATAAAATCTCAGACGGGGCGGGACTTCCGCTCCTGAACGCGGTGTCTGTACTGTGATTGGTTGAAATGCCAGACACTCGGAAAAACGTTTAACAACAGAATTTTCAAATCGAGAAGAGGCGCTCTCGTAGTGGAGGAGAGGAGTGTAACACCAACAATGCAGAGACCGGGGTGAGTTTTAACACCTTTTACGCAGATAAACTGCTAAAAATATACATCTACGCTCTGTGGTAAAACCTAGAAACATTATCCAAGTAACCTGCGAGCGGTCTTTTCTAGATAAAGAGAGTAACTGTTAACGGTAGTCGGCATACTGAGTGGGGCTAAGCTAACGTTAGGTCAGTCGCGGCTAACGCTAGTTGACCGTCAAACAACTGGTCAGCGCTGATGTTTCAGCTCAGAAGTCACTTTTCAACTAACGCCATTATACATTCATGTTATAACATTAACTTTGTGAAACGGACAAACTTCAGCTGGACGTTTACCTGGCAAATGTCATGCCAAGTTCATATTTATGTTGGCCATTACCTGTGAATGAACGTTAGCATTTGACACCTGAGCTAATATGAGTTTAGCCAGTTAGCTTAACAGAAGATTAGATGAGAAAAAGTGCATTAATAGGTTGTTTTTTAACTTTTCACCCTCTTGTTTTAACTTCTCCTAGTTCAGCTTGACTTTTAAACACTTATCCTGTCATACAGTCCTGCTGTGGCTCAAAGCAGTTTGTAAACTCTGTTAAAGGTGGTCTATACATAAAGTTATTATTATTAGTTAGACACATATCAAATAATTGTTGCACTGTATGGCTAAATGTATGGGACACGTTTGCTCACCACATATCTGTGTATAACAGTTACACATATGTAATGTCACTTTTGGTCTGGTTTGGTTTTGGCTCCTCAAGGCCAAATTGAGGACATTTTAATGTGATATACAAAATATTAAAGGCAGTTTAAGACCAGTCAAGCATTTCCAATGTTGTGGAAAACCCTGTCCGGTCCCTATATGATGAATTACATAGAAATAGAAATATTTGTCTTGAGTTTGGTGTGGAGGAGTTTTACTGGCAAGAACATCCAACACCTTGCTGGTGAATTTGACCTGAAAGTGTGACCCAGGAAATGTTCAGTGTAATTGAATTGAATTATATGGAGTATAAACAGGTAACAGTTAATCGCAATATAATCGCAATATGGCCAAATGCAATGTTCAGATCAAATGAGCTCTTGATGAAGGTAAAACCTGAATCCTTGGTGTTACAGAGACGCCTCGGCCTATAAATGATATTCTTCAGACGTAAGGGAACAAACTTGTTTATGTTTTAGGAACTCCACCAAAAACAATTACAATTTCTACCTTTTCAGTGGAAATGAAATGCAAAAATTACTGTTCTCACTAAAATCAAGTAGTAATATCTGTCAAAATGAATTTTGGTGTTTGACGTTGACTCTGTTGTTTTCTCTCTTGAAGCAAAGGGAAGACTCCTCGCAGGCATGGCCCAAAAAAGGCATCCAACACAGAGAAAGACCCTGTTGGAGTAAGTGAAGAATTGACTTTGTTATTCCTCAAACTTAAACAGCATCACACCTCAGCACAGTTTAAAGAGTAGCTTGTTTCTGTAGTGAAGCCCTCAATAGAAAAGTTTTTCCTAAAACTGGATTTACATTGTGCTTATCTAGGGATTCTTACAAACACAAATTTTAAACTCACAAAGTCAAAAGGAGACATTTCTTAGTGACTGACACCATAGATATTGTGTTTAAATGAGGCTTATCTGAATGTAGCACTTCCAGTTGTGATGACTATATCGCACGCTGCTGTCGACTCACTCCTCTCTTCAGGTATACTGTCGTATACGTCCACTTGGAGGCGAAGATGAGGAATGCTGTGTTGAGATGATCAGCAACTCTACAATTCAGCTTCATGCTCCAGATGGTCTTAAAGCCAACCGCCATGGGGAGTACAAAGAGGTAAGTGTGTTACAGCCCTAATCTGAGCATGTAAAGCATAATTACCATTTTGACTTGTTTTTGTTTCCACCTGACATCTCACTCCAGAGCTAATATCAAGCTTTTAAAATGAAAGGATATCAGACACTGGCAGCAACCAGGCATATATTTTACTTCAGGTTACTCAGCTAAGAAGCTTAGAGGTGCAACAAAACTGAACAAAAGAAATCCATAAAGATTGGTCATAGTTGAATTCAGTAAAGACCTCAGATTTTATTGGACATCAACATGTTTAATGCATGATGATGATGATGAGGATGATAATAATAACTCTTCTTTTCCATTTTCTGTTAAATGCCAACATATGTGCCGTATATTTTTTTTCTCTTTCTTTATCCTTTAGACACAGTACTCCTTTAAAAAAGTGTTTGGTATTAATACCACTCAAATGGAGCTGTTTGAGGATGTTGCCAGGCCGCTGGTAGAGGACCTCATTCACAGTAAAAATGGTAAGTGAGTTAAATGTTGTTTGAGCTGTGAAATGTGTGATGTGCCCTATGCAGAATCCCATACATTGATGATTCTCTTCTCTAGTGCTAAAAGGATTATATGATCAGCTGAAAATGAATTTAAAATAGCTCTGATAATTGATGAATAATTGGAGTTTATCAGTTTTTGCGGTCGTCTGAATTAACCATAATCACACATTCATTCTATAAATCACAGACATAACTTTAATCTTACCAACATGATATATATATATATATAACTGACATTAGCACTAATCCTCTCTGTGAGATGTGGTTAGCTAACTGTGATGTGCGCAGGTCTGCTGTTCACGTATGGTGTTACTGGAAGCGGTAAGACCTTCACCATGACGGGCTCACCTGGTGAGGGTGGACTCCTCCCCCGGTCTCTAGACATGCTCTTCAACAGCATCGGCCCCTTTCAGGCCAAAAGATTTGTAAGACCTTCATTTATTAGTCCTTTGGGTAGCTGGTCTCTTAAGAAAGGAGAGTGGTGGGACATTGACTTGAATGTTTTATCATCAGGTGTTTAAACCAGATGACAAAAATGGGATGGAGATCCAGGGTCAAGTCGATGCTCTCCTGGAGAGACAGAAACGAGACAGTCAGCCATTAGTTCCCAAAACTCCCTCCTCCAGGTAGCTATGAGTCATTTTATTTCACTTCTTACTTTATTTACTATATATGGTGTCCACAAGTACTGTTGGAATAACAGGGAACTGAATTAAAAGTATATTTTGTTCATCATGTTGCTTTTCTTTCGATCTCTTTTCTTTAGGCAGAAGACTGACCCAGAGTTTGCTGATATGATCAGTTCAGAGGAGGCCTGTAAATCTGAGAATGTGGATGAAGACTGTTGTTACAGCGTCTTTGTGTCCTACATCGAGGTCTACAACAACTATATCTATGATCTCCTCGAAGATGCTCCATTTGACCCAATCAGACCGAAGTAAGGGATTTCAAATCAGTGTAAAGGTTGTCTATACAAAGCTTAGTTTAATACTGGTTATTTATGGTGCTCTTTATACAGCACATGATGGATGGTTCTGTTCAGCTGCACCCACACTGCTACGCCCAACTAATGTACACTACACATGTTTTTCTACAGCCACGCGTCACTGCATAACAACCACTTTGACTGTTCCACGTCTGTGCTGAATGAGTTCATTGAGACAGAAATGTTTGTCTATGTTCACAAGATGCCCTTTTTAAAAATCCTGTTTTTGTTAGGTGGCTCGGTGGAGGCACGCCTGTACGGAACAATGAGTTCATGTATGTGGCCAGTAAAAGTTTACTACACAGTACGCTGTTGATTCATAGCCGTATCTTGGCTGTAGCTCATATGTTGCGTAGGTTATCATCAGTGCATTTCCATCCCATTAATCCAAAGTGCTGTAAATGGCATACATAGGTGTAGTTTAACAGCTTTGAGTCCTTTTTGTTGGCTGTTGTGTTCAAGGATTGGCTCCCTGTTGTTGCTGTTAGTTTGGAGACTCATATCATCCCCGAATGGCTCGAGCTTGTGTGCAAACCCAGTGTGCATGTGTCTGAACCGCTGACTGTGTTTCTGCTTCCCCACGGACGTTGACACTAACATCAAGCCATTGTAGCTTTCACTGCTCGTCTTACTAAAGCAACACATCGTGTTACATTACTGTTGCATATTAATTCTTTGCATCGACTTGTTTTAGACCACCTCAGTCAAAGATTCTCCGTGAAGATCAGAATCATAACATGTATGTTGCTGGCTGCACAGAAGTGGAGGTCAAATCTACAGAGGAGGCTTTTGAAGTCTTTTGGAAAGGTGAGTGTAAAACAGAATCTTCCTCATAGATGCCATGTAGTTGTTTGCACATTTTCAAACATTTAAAGCTGCTAAATTGCTGTTATTTTCTGCTTTTGTATGTTTTGATTGAAACCAGTGAAATATTTTAGCAGAATAGTGATTACAATATTTATAAAAACATATGCACTACATATAAGGAGGCAGCCGTAACTTTGCCTTGTTAGCATGTCCATGCAGAGAGGATATGGTGATTTTTGAGATGTAGCTTCCAGTGGCCGTTATCAGCTTTCAAAATAAGTTGACCAATCAAATCAGCAGGAATAACTGGACTTTAAATGTGTTGCCCTTTTTATAAAGAAATTATCTTACCTATATGGTTTCTTCTGTTGTTGGTGTTACATATTGTATTAATGATGTTCTGCTGTGTCTCCAGGACAAAAGAAAAGGAGGATAGCGAACACTCAGCTCAACCGTGAATCCAGTCGCTCTCACAGTGTGTTCACCATGAAGCTGGCCCAGGCACCACTTGATGCTGACGGGGATCACATTCTACAGGTCATATTACATATTGATAAATGTTTGTTTTTTCTGTATGTAAAACCTTGAAATCTAAGCTAATCAGTTTGTGACAAAACAGAGCTTCTACACATCATGTAGTCAAAAGGACTCCGGGAAGTGTTTAGTGACACTGACGCTGTGATGTTAAATTGCAGGACAAAAACCAGGTGAATGTGAGCCAGCTGTGTCTGGTTGACCTGGCAGGCAGCGAGCGCACCAGCAGAACCAGAGCCGAGGGAAGTCGCCTCCGTGAAGCAGGTCCGTTCATTCATTACTCTGTCCTCTGCAGTTAACCATTTCTGTGTATCTGCAGATTTTCACTGTTTCATTTCTTTATGAAGCAAGTATTTTGAAAAGTGCTATATAAGATTAATGTATTATCATTATTAATAATAACGTTTGATCAGATACCAAACGACTCAATTAACGTCTCGTTGACAGGGAATATTAACCAGTCCCTGATGACACTGCGCACATGCATGGAAGTCCTGCGTGAAAACCAGATGTGTGGAACTAATAGGGTCGGTGTTTCACAATCATGTCATAATATTGAACTGTTGCTCTGATTTATCATGAATAATTTTAAATTGGGGAAGCTGTTTCACAGAGTCTTTATTTCCTTCCAGATGGTGCCATACAGGGACTCTAAAGTTACACATCTGTTTAAAAACTACTTTGATGGAGAAGGCAAAGTCAGGATGATTGTGTGTGTCAACCCAAAGGCTGATGACTACGACGAAACTATGGTCAGTCAAAGTTCACAGCTGAATTCAAACATTAGCATCTAATTTGGAGCTTTGCTGGGTGTTTAAAAGGTATTAGGAAGGTGATTCTAATGGTACTCCACTGTGCTGCAGCTGGTGATGCGGTTCGCTGAGATGACCCAGGAGGTGGAAGTGGCACGGCCGGTTGACCGGCCAATCTGTGGCCTTGCTGCAGGACGCAGACACAGAAACCAGGCCTTCAAAGATGAGCTTTCACGTCGCTTGGAAGATCGAGGAGGTCCCAGTAATGCAGGTACATCACTCTCAAGTCTGTATGACCAGATCGTTGCGCTCATGTCAAGCTGTTCTACATTTCAGAAATGTTCCTGTCATTTATTGTATGTGACTTGTTAACAAACTTTTCCACAACCTTGATTTTACCCACACAGTGGATGACCCAGCTCTGCTGAATATGATCATAGAAAGCCTTCCAGCCGTCCCTCCCTGTGAGCTGGTGGACCCAGCTGATGATCAGACGCTGCAGCGCCTGATTGAGGTCTTGGAGAGGAGGCATCGGATGCGTCGGATGATGACAGAGCAGGTCAACAAAACTGGTACAGCTCAATTTTTCTACACCACAAATTATCCTCTGGATTTTAAAGAGCCTACTTCATTACTGAATGATGTATGAATGATTTTGAAAAGACATCAATTACTCAAACCCTTGCTCATCATCTTCTGGTGAAACCTTGAGGCTGTTATAGAGTTTCAGAGAGGCAGATGAGCCTCTATTCTGGGTTAGTCACTTAATTATGATAAGAGTCTGATAAGAGTGTTTTTTTTACATTTGCAGGAAAGAGCAACCTTTCATGGTTAACATATCACATTCATATTCTTTTCTCCTTCAGCCAATACACTGTCATCCATGCTTCAGCAGCTTGACAGTCAGCTCAGTGCGAAGGAGACCGTCCTGCATGAACAAAGAAGCAAAATGGGTGAGAAAGAAAAATTCATCATCAGCCAGAGGTCAGAGATAGAACGACTAGAAAAGAAATCCAAAACACTAGAATACAAGGTGCGTTATCCCTTTAATTATAACACTTATTCTAACCAAGCTTATAAAAGCAAGAACAAATTAATTCACTTTTCTTTTCTTACTGGTCCCCCTCTTCAGATCGATATCCTGCAGAAGACGACAGAAATGTACGAGCAGGACAAACGCTCACTTCAGCAGGAGCTGGAGACTCGGGAGCAGCGGCTACACCGAGAGCTGTCAGAGAGGAGGCGCATGGAGCAGCGCATGCAGGGCATGGTGACGGACACCAAACAAAAGTGGGAGAAGGAATGTGTAAGTCACTGCTCAAACAAGTACAAAATAGAAAGGCCACCGAATCATTGTAAGGTAAATAATTTATTCTCCTGATGTAGAATACACATGGAGCAGAACTACAGCAGAGGCGGATCCTATGAGCCACTTTGTTAAAAGCAATTTATGACCTGAGCGATTTTAGTAGACGTCCGCCCAAATACCATTAATATCTTGTACTTGTTTTCTCTTCAGTAGCCTGGTGTTCCTCTAGACATTATCTGGTAAAGGACAGGCCCTTAAAAAATATACTGTCCAGTTGATTGGGAAAACTGTCTTCAACCATTTTGATCAACAGTAGGAGCTCTGCCACCAGGGGAGCCAGCTGGTTTTTGCAGAAGTCAATTGAGAGATTTTCTCTCAGAGTTTCTTTAACACTGAAAAGAGCCTTCAGTGTCATTCTTTACTCTTCTTTCAATTAATTCTCCAGTTCTGATAAAACTGCTTTAGCAGCGTCTAAGCTAACATTTTGAGCACCACCCGCCAGTGTTGTTTTCAAACGGGCCGTTGCTTTTCCCACACGTTGTCACTTAATCACGCCTGAGCTCATAGGCTGTTGTTTGCTTTGGTGTTCAGCACAGAGCTTGAAGCTTGGCTGGATGGATTTGCACGGTCACTTGATCTCACAAAGCCAGCTGCCTCTCGTGGTAATTTATTTAATATGTTTGATTCTTCAAACCTTCATCAGGTAAAATTCACATCATGAATGCAAGTACTTTGTGGTTACTAGTATTCAACGTACAGTTCCTTTAGAGATGAGAAATACGAGTTCCAACACCTCAGGGAATCTTGTCGTACAGGATTAAATAATGAGTCTGTTCTTTCAATTGTTTCCTGCTGGTGTTTTCTAATTAGGAGAGGCGAGTGAACGCCAAGCAGCTGGAGATGCAGAACAAGTTGTGGGTGAAGGATGAGAAGTTGAAGCAGCTCAAGGCCATCGTGACCGAGAGCAGCGGCAGCGGCGGCAGTTGTCCCAGTGAGCATCCAGACAAGCCTGACAGGCCGTCACGGGAGAGAGATCGCATCCTCGCTCAGAAGAGGTCTAAGTCCCCATCGCCACTTCCTGTGAGTTATTCATCACTCTCTTATAAAACTTTATTTAACGTGGAAAATTTGCATGCTACTAATCATTATTGTGATGATCTTAAACACAAATCCTGTGATTTCTGTGCTTCCTGTACACAGCAGCTTCTTCCCTGTATCACCCTGTTGTGTATTTGTGTTCACCTGGAGCTCCTAACATCCACAATGCTTTGCCCCATTCCCTCATCACTTTCCAGGAATTCAGCCAAACACCTTCCCACCAAAATCGAGCCAATGTTAGGGCAGTTCAGGACCCTGACCCCAACTCCTCCTGCTCCTCCTCCATCTCCTCCTCTTCCTCCTCTTCTTCAGCCTTTCCCTCAGTAGCCTCCTGCATCTCTGACTGGGAGCACAGGTTCCCTGTAGATTCAAGCAGCCAGTTTAGGCAAACTGGGACCCCCCGGTACAGGACCCGGAATCCCGCCCCTTACCACGGCAGCAGCAGCGTGGGTCGCAGGAGAGGCAAGCAATGGGCCCCAAACACTGAGGCCCCTGCAACAGCTCTCGTCTATGGTCTAGACCTAGAGCCAGGCAAAAGGGTTAGTGTGTGTTAGAACGTAGATGTCTTGAAGATTATGTTTAGTTTTTTCCACAAGCCTGTAGATGAAATGTTGCCTTTGTGCTGAACTGCACCCGTAATGTCGTCAGTAGATTTCCGCTTGTTTAGAAATGCATCAAGTAGAAGTGCTGCATCAGTGAAGTCTGGTGTTTCTTTATCCAGACTGTAGGTGAGACGCTCTGTCGTGCCTGTGAAGCCTCTTGACTTGCATCTTAGGCATTATGAGTAGTTGTGTAGTGTTTGTAGTTCTTTATGTTGCTTTCTAGACTGTTTCCTTGTAGTGCATCATCACACATTTCAGTACCACCACTTTAAATGACCAAAACTGACAATGAGCACTAACATAGAACACAAAGAAGACCTGCTGTCACATAGTAGTAGAAGCAGGACTGAACATTTGCTGCAGACTCATGCAGAATGTTGCATGTTCATGTAGAAGTAACAAAAGCATCAAAGAAACAAAGCTTCAATCCACACGGGGTCTTCAAAAGTTTAAATTGTAAGCACCAAGTAATAGTTGTTTGTTATTTACCTGCTCAGTATGTTGGGACCAAAACAGAATTATTAACAGTCTGATGTCCACAACTTCAGTCGTCATTTAAAAATGAAGACATTTTAAAATCTGTCACCTGAACACCTGATCTCATACCTCTTCTACAAACCACTTCTTTGTTCCGTTTGCATGTCGTCTCCACCACCTTTACACTACCTTGCATGTAGATTCATATTCACTCTATTAGTCTGTTTTCACTGCAACTTCTTTAGTTACTTTATGAAAATATGGATTACTGGAAGGCCAGAATATTGGGTGTGATTACCTGGGGATTAAATATCCACTCAGACACACCTCACCCCTCTTTGACTTCCAGTAGTTTATTTTCAGCACAAGCTAACACTCTGTGATGATCGACAGTCACTTCCCGACACTTTAAATGCTCCCTGCTGGTGTCACATGTGAATAACGTCCTGGTTTGTCTTCCTCACAATGGGATCACTAGACGGCTCCTCCAGTTCATCCACGGCACAGGCGCTCACAGTCTGCGGGTGGGGAGAAATGGGTAGACCACAAACCGACCTCTAATTTGGACCTAGACACTGTCATGCAGCCAATCATACCCAATGCAATCAAGGTGTCGGCCCCGAACGAGAAGGCTCTGTCTAAATGTCACAAGTATGTGCTTAGACATCAAGAGCTTGCCTCCGACGGGGAGATCGAGACCAAATTGATCAAGGTAAAATTACTTGATTGTTTGATTTGAGACTCCTGATTATTTGATATTGTGCATGTGACTTTGACTTAATCACATTTTGATTTGACACTGGTGTCTTTCACTGTGTTTCACTCTGAGCGTGTGTTTCTACCTGTATTCTCTTTGGACATTTGTGCGAGGCTTCTCTTTACTTCCTCAGGGTAATGTTTTTAAGACCAGAGGTGGAGGACAAGCTGTGCAGTTTACTGACATTGAGACACTAAAACAACAATGTCCATCAGCACTAAGGTAAAGTAGTTTTAATATTTGTATGTCTACTGAGCAATAAGATATTATCTGTAAAATAGTGGCCGCATACTTTTTGCCTGATAACAAGAACCTTCAAAGTGTATATGATTAACTTTCATACAGCAAAGTGATTTTGCACTCTCTTGTTTGTTTCAGTCGCAAGAGACGATCAGGTTCTGGAGAAGGAGCAGCTCAGATCAATGACATTGAGAACAGAGTAAGCTCTTAATTTAACTAATCATACAAAATCTATATGTTAAATTACTGTTACACTGTGCTTCAGTGTAAAGACTTACACTGTATGCATTAAGTCTAATGTGTGTGTGTGTCAACCCTTTTCCACCCTTTTCCTTCCATTAGGCTCCAGTTTCAAACACGCCTGGTTATCAAAAGTAAGCAAATAAACTGCTCGCTTTGTGCTTGTGTGTGTAAACTGTCTAACATGTTACATAGTGGATGACATTCCAGCTGCTGCCTTGAAGAGTCAGGTCATTGAGCTTTGTGCCTTCTCTTTTCTTCCAGACGCAGGAAACCTTGAGTCGCTGTACAGATGAAGACTTTGCCTGACTATCGGAGCAGTGAAGGGACGCCATGTCAAACTATGCATCACTTTGAGAGTCGGAGCATTTTTTTCTATTATGTCTGATCTCCATTAAGAACGAAATAGGGTGCAGTTATAATTTAATCATCGTTAAAGTGGCATTTATTAAACAGTGTAGAACATTTAATGTGCATTTGCTGGATTAGTTTGCTTTTTGAATGCTGGATTATTACTTCCTACAGACGTGGATGTTTTATTACTAATGTTAACGCTCTTTAACTGCAACCCAAAGACTAGAATGTTTGAGCTTTTGAACAACAGATTTCTTTCTATTTTTCTTTTTTTTTACTTCGTAGAGTCATCTTACTTTTTTCGAGGGTTATTCATGTATTGGATGTCACGCTGAGGACGCGGCTGATTGAAATAATTGGCAGTACGTTCTCAGTTGTTGTGTGTAAATATAGATCTGTCCAGTAGGTTCTGCTTCAATCCACCTTTGACCACCTGTAAATACGTTTTGAGGCTTTTTACCTTTGTGTATTTCAACAACTCTGAAGATGTTTAGCACGCTGCTCTTTTTGGTGGCATTAAAATATATACTGCAAAGTCTTGTGACAATTTCTTAAACCGTGAAGACAGAAGGGTTTAAATTCAACATCTTGTATGACCTTGAACATATTCATAACATTGTTTTTCTTTTACTGAGCTCTGGAGGATTCTTTACATGTTGATGAGGGAGAACAAGGTAATTTACATTTTGCTAAATGTTGCTAAATATCTTTTAATTCAACTAAATCCAAAAATAATTAACTTTTAGAAGCAGAAGGATATTTGATGGCATGAGGAAATGAATTATACCTTTTGTAAATTAATCTTAACGTCAAGGAGACTTAGTGTTTAAATGAAGAGACTCCACAAGCTCGAGGTCAAGCACACATTTCCTCTGACATGTTGAAGCCACAATGACCCACTCAGCCTGAAGTCAAAGGCCCGCTTTAGGGCTAAGCACACCGTTTGCCTTGCCGACAAGTCGACACTTTATCCGTGTTTGTGCAACATTTTTCGCCTGTCAACAGGTTAGAGGTGTCCAACCAAACTACACAACCAGGTAGAAGAACACAGAAGCAAGTCTGTATATGTTTCTTCTCACTGCTGCTGAAGTCCTGTGGGCTGGATCTCTGCTCGCACTCCGGTCGTGTGAAATTCCACCAACATCGTTCAGATGCTTTGTGGATGAAGGTGTTGATGACAGATTGCTGTTGTAGCATCGGCTTCTTAGACGACATCTGAGAGCTGAGTCACACAAAACACACAACATTAACCGTCTGCGTAGAGCCGAGACGACTTCCATCCTTGTCTCCTGGGTGATTAATATTATTTAGCCCCTTGTTCATGCCAGTGCTGTAAAAAGTGTGTTTTTGCTTCAGTATTGCTGACAGTGCACTCTAGGTTTGGGGAAGAAATGTTAATCAGAAGAGAAAGATCTGACAAACTAAACTCAGTTTGTTTATTCAGTCATGAAAACAAAGAGACAACTCAGTTCTTACTGTTTATATGTGGCGGACCCTGCCACCTTTCTAGCTTCAAACTGTTTTGGGAACTTATTCTCCTCTGAGAAAACTACACATTGCACTACATTGTGTCTACAGAATATCTAATGAAGCCTGGATGATTATCTGAGCTGATATTCAGCATTTTTCTGATTGATGATAAATGAATTTATAAATTAACCACTTTAGCGAAGCAACAAGAAACTAAAATTATCAAATAAATGTAGTAAAAGTTTGATATTTGCCTCTAAAACAGAGCGGAGTTGAACTATAAAGTATCCAAAACTGCAAATACTCACTCAGAACTGTGCATTACTACAGTACTCTAGTTAATGTACTGAGTTACATACTAACATACAGGGAACAGAGCACTTGTAGTTCCCACTGTGGACAGTAGGTGGAGCTGAACACCTTCAGAAAGCTCATGCATCTGGATTCATGGATGAATTTGTGCTTCAGCTCTGAGACTTGGGTTCACAGTGTGGCTGTATAATCCACCCGTCTCCCGTCTCTCCAGACCTGACACGACCTCATAATGAAACAAGTCTGACAGCCATCCGGTTCTGGAGGTGTAACACCACCTACTCCGTCACTGCCACCTGACTCCAGACAGGTTGCTTTTACCCAGGATGCCCTGCAGCCTCACTGGTATCCTTTCACAGTGAATGCGTGGACAGACAGGATGATGGGGTCACTGAACTGCTTTTCTGCCCGGATGATGAGCCGTCATTAACGGCCCCCGAAGATTGAAACTTCACTTCACAGCAAATGGAGCAGAAGAGTACGCGTGCTAATGGCCGATGTGCACTCGGCTAATTGACTATGGAAGGCAATTAAGTTGCGGGAACTGGTTGATCAAATATTAGTTTGATTTAGTTTTTCTCTTTGGAGGCCACTGAGCACACAGTCACACTTACCGCCTGGTGTCTCCCTGCATGCACCTGTTGTGAGACTTTAATGGGGCTCGTTCAGGCGTTAAAGGGGCTTTCTGTATGGAAATGTTCTGTTTGGTTACATGTTGTATTGTTTTAGGATTCTAGCTGTCTGAAGGGGTTCAAAATCTGAAGGGCTCCACTGATCAGGGATGTGTATGGATGCAGTTTGAGTCTGGTTTCTAACAGCACTCAGTTCAAACAGGAAGCTGAAAGACATGAATGCATCTATTAAAACAATAATGTACGCATGTTGGTTTCTGTTCCTGTTTAAAGCCTCGAAGGGCGACATGCCACATTTATCAGCTCTTTATCAAACTGCTCACAGTCGCTGTTCAACTGTGATCGTGTGACGCTCGAAGCACTAAATCTGGGAAAACTGCTCAAGTGTCAGTGCTCGGTACACCTGGAACATTTTACAACGTACATTTAAACCAGACACAGTCCAAACTACTCAGCATTGTCACTGTTTCTAACTACGTGCTGTCCTGTGTGACGTTTATCTGTTTTATTTGTGTTCTGTCACGTTGCTTCTTATCTGTTAACATTTTTCTGGACCCATTCTGTTTCCTCGCCCTGTCATTATGCTCGCTGTTTCGGTTTGTTATCACATTTTTGCGCCTATTTTTTTTATTTTCCTTTGTGCTCTCGCCAACATTGAAAGTGAGGGCTTGTACATGACTGCAAAAATGTTCCCAAAATACAAAATAAAAGTTCAGATATGTCACAGAATAAACACCTGGCGGACATGTTCCTCTGATGGGTGGGAACCTTGGATGTCGTACAGAGAATCTGACAAATCATAATCACTTCATCACTTCATTATTATCTAACAACTGTGAAGATGATGGATGGTGAAAATCTGGAGGAACTTCAGGTCAACTTTCACTGTAGAACAACATATTTGATACCCGTTAGCTAACGTTAGCATTAGCTTGTTTGTATCCAGTGTGTTTCACTTCCAGGCTTGAATAAATATTACATTAATAATTAACTGTTTCAAGCCTTTTCTAATCTCTCGTGTAACAGACAGATGTTGAAAATCAAAACACAAAATGCTAATGTTAGCCAGGTGGTAATTGCATGCTAACGTTAGCATACAACAAATACTGCATGTTGTTGGTTACAGCTGCTGATCAATCAGGAGGCGGTGACATGATAATGATTTCTTTACTTTTAAACAACTTTAAACCTGGAACACGACCTTCGAGTTCGATGTCAGAGGAAAATGGCCGCCGTCTGAATATGGTGGATGGTATTATATTATATTCTATACAATAATACTGATGTGTTCTTTATTGGCCTGAAAACAATTAATAGCTAAAAATCAAAATACTGTATTCTAATATCTACTTTCACAAGCAAAGCTGCTGACACGTTTTTAATTAATGAACCTGTCAGTCGCTGGCTCACAGCATGTTAGCAGACGTGCCTCTCGTTACCGCTCACCAAACATTTGTTGGTCATTTCACCTTGTGGTGACTGATGTTGTCCACAGGACGTCCGTTCTGTCTTGAGCTCCAACCAGTCGAAGCGCCGGTTGGAAGTTGTCAGAATGTGGGAAACGGCTGTCAGCCAGTCTCGACCCTTGTGTCTCCAGGCCTGCCTGTTAAAATATTGACCCTTCCTTCCCGGCCTGTTTAACTAGCCAGCCTTTAAGCAGTGTCGGAGCAAATACCACATGACAGCGCCGCCTCACTAAATGGCTTCTTTAACTCAAACACTCACTAATGGCTGCTTAAACACGGCTCCTCTTATCCGCTGTGGACTTTTGTGTTTGCTCTGGTACATTGTGTTAGACCGGTCACCTTTTTGTGTACTGCTGAGTGTGAAAGTGAGAGATTACAAAACACCGTGTTTAATGTTTGAGGCTTTTACTTTGAGGGTAATTTGATTTCCGGTGTGGCACAAATATGATGTGGATACACAAGCGCTCAGCGGGGTTTGTTGGCCTGTGTACACACACGAGACGCGTTGATGTACGAGTCAACAAAAAGGTGGAAAAACAAGCATGCTGTTAAGTAAAGGTTGTGATGTGAGAGGTGAAATATGCTTTATGTGGTAGGAAACAAAAGCAAACATGGTTGATGTGAGTGATACCTGGTCTGCCCTTTTGACACCTGTAGACAGAACGACATCAGCTGTGATCCAACAGGACACATCGTCACATTAATGTGATGGTGCACTGAGACTGAGACTGGTTCTGCTTTTCTTCAAGATCATTAGATATTTTACAGTTCTTTAGAAAAATACATATTCAAGACAAAAAGACCTGTAGCAAGATTTAAAGGTGCAACTGTCCACCTGTCGATATTCATACTCCAAACAAAGACCACATCCCTAGAGGAAATGCTAACTATAACTGCTGTTAGCTAGTTAGCTCAATTGGCCGTGCAGTTAGCGGTCCTATTAGCTGACTTAGCTGCACCAGGGTTTCTTTCAACTCTCCACAAAAGGTAGAACTTATCACTGTCTGTCTTCAGTTTCTGTAAGTCGTGGACTTTTTAAAGGATCTCTTTGATTTTGTTGGTTTGGAGGAAATTAAACCTCAGCAAGTCGTATGTAACTTTGTGAAGTGTGAGCACACATATGGCTGAGGATGAATATAACAGTAAGGGACTTAATATCTGTTGAAACGCAGGTGAAGCAGCTGTGAGCAGGTGAGTCCAAAAGAAGATATGATGTGATCTGGACAGCTGGACTGTTTGTGACTCAGCTTTGGTTTCTGCAGGCTGCAGTTAGCTAACAACATGTTGTTGGTCATGTCTGGTGTAGTTTACAGAACAGTAGTGCTTTAAAGAACCTAATTCATCATTGATTTCAACAAGAACAAGGCTTTAGCATCGTACCGGTGTCGGGCCGACATAAGAAAGTTTCACTCAACTTTCTCCACTTCCCAGTTTGCTGATATCTGACGATGACAGCCGATCGAGTACAGAAACGAGCGCCGGGGTGATTAACGTGCAACATGTACTGCATCATTTGGCTGTTTAATTTGCAATCACAGCAACAGGAGATAAAACGATTGTTGCTTTGATAGCGTTCCCTTTGAGAAGCCCTGCTGCCGTAGCATCGCGTTTCATCTTCCCACTGGCAGCGCCGTGTCCGCCGCTCTGCAGCCGCGCGACTCCATTAATGCAGAGCTGCTCTTGATCTGAGAGCTCGCTTGAATCCTGGCGCCTCTGTCGTTCCGCGTTGTGCTTTAGTTTTGTCTCATGTGGACACAACAGTGAGGCTGAATGAGGCTGATGAGGACATTTTTCTTTTATCTTTGGCTTCTTACAGTATTCTCTTTAGATATGAGCAGCTTTAGACGTGGCCACTGTGTCAGATATCGATATCAGTGGCCATTGCTTGTGTATTTAATGAGCGCCTCCACTTTTTGTATATCCTTTTTAAATTGGTGTCCCGTCTAAATGTGTCGATTTAACCTCCTACCTGTTCTGACTTGCACTCGTCTTACAGGACAGACGACAGCCCTCCACCACACCACCCCTCCTCTTCTCCACCGACCTGCTGTGATCCCTCCGAGTCAACACAGCGTGTTTGTACAGCCGTCTGTGTGTGAACGTTCAGAGTAAACAATGGGGTTTAAAGCTGCACTGGGTTCCCTTGTTTCATTTCGTTTTAAGGTCGCACCTCAGTCGTCCATTCCACTTGCCTGAGGCCCCGTCCCCGCTATATTTATTACATCGTTTTGCCCGACCGTCCACACGGATCCTGGTAACGCAGCGACTGAACACGCACTTTTTTGAAAACGGGTCTCAGGGTGGAAAAATCCGAAAACGCAGCCCTCCCGTTCTCGTCTGGACGGCGAATCCGCATACATTCCGAAACGATGACGCCATCGCCCCACCACGCAACGTCTCATAACAACAACAACAACAATGGCGGATCTGCTTGTGTTCATGTTTCTTGCAACTAATTGCCTTGTAGTCGAGTGTGAGTCGCAGCAGCAGTTCGGCCTCATTATTGGTCCACACAAATGATTCCGGTTTCCTTGCACTAGCCATTTTCGTCTTCTTCTTCTTGTTTTCGGATTCTCCGTCTACATTTGTAAACAGCACGCAAGCTAATGCTCCGTCTCTTCTTCTCCGCCTTTGGTGAATTTTCAAGCGCCCCTAGAGGCCTGGAATATGAACTACAGTGTTTTGAGTCGTTTTCAGTGGATCCGTGTAGATGCAAATATTCTTGAAATGGTGCCGAGGAAGATGGAGAAAAAAAAGATCGTTTTACTACGTGTGGACAAGGCCTCAGATGAAGAGTTACACCCCAGCAGCTGATTCTACGAGCACGGGTAGATGAGGGAGCCGTGGACGAGGTGGATCAGGTCAGGGCTGTGGACGCCGGGGCAGAGGGCGTCGTGTGGACCAAACACCCGATGACCTCAGTGCAGATGACATCGCTTGAGTCGAACATTTGAGATTGCAGAGGATTGCATTTGAACGTATAAGTAGTCACAGTAGTAATAGTCTGTTTCTAAACACAAACAATTATAATTGTATCTAAGGTAATAGTTGTTAGTGTCACACCACGGTGAGGGATGTCCTGTCTTGGGGGTTTTGTCTGGCGAACTTCCTGTTTTATGTTGAAAATTAACTCTCCTCTCATTTCAGGTCACTTGCCCTTCCTCCTGTGTCACCAGTCTGACGTCTCCCCTAATTCCCTGATTGTTTCCACCTGTGTCACCCCTCCTCATGTGTCTTTAGTCCTCGTCTTCCCCTGTCTTGTTGCCAGAGTATTTCGTCGTGTCGAGTACCTCCAGCCTTATTCACAGCCTTGTCCAAGAACCTTGAATCTGTTGCCAAGTTTGTATTTTCATGTTTTCTTGTAATTCCTCTGAAGGAGAGTGACCTTATTCTTATAGCGTTTTTGGTTAGTTCTTAGAAGAAAGTTTTTGATTCCTAGTTTCTTGTTTCCTCCCTTTTGGAGTGCCTTTTGTTGATTTTCATAGTGTATTTATTTATCTTAAGATCAGTGTAGTGTTTTCCTCCTTCAAGAGTGATTTTTTGTTCCTTGATTTCTGTAAATGTTTTGTCCTCATCCGCTTTGGCGAGACTAGATTTTCACAGCCTGTTGTGTTGTTACCTTTTC
>OMLP01036532.1:17170-49911 GCA_900302685.1 Spondyliosoma cantharus | reverse complement strand
ACTGTTTTTCATTAATTTCACACAGCTGTCAAAGGTCCAACAACGCTGTATTCGATATGCATTGCCCCAAACCCATCCGTGGTCCTGAATTTCAGCTGTCTAAAAGTTGCTCAAATGAGCTCTTCTGAGAGCAGCTGTTTCTGTGCCTGCACCTTTAAATGCTAATGAGCTCCGTCTGTCAACACCTACTTGGAGAACCTTGCCCTATCATGGCCTTGCCTGCTACAGTGTTGGGGAAGTTACTTTTAAAAAGTAGATTTTGCTCGTTACTTGTTACTTCTTAAAAAGGTAATCCCCTCTATGGAAAGTAACTTTTTACGTTACTTGTTACTTTTACATTTTACTTCGTACTTTTATGCCGCTCGGTAACAGTGTGTCACCCCCCCCTTGTTTTCACTATTTTTGGATTAGCCCAACCCACTACAGACAAACAGATTGAAGAACGTACTAGAAGGCCTAGGTCCGGTGGTTTGTTAAATATTTATTTATGTTTAAGCGTTTCATTTACAGTCATTCCTATTCTACCATGTCAAAGACATCAGCAGTGTGGCAGCATTTTATAAAAATGGAAAAAAAGTCGAATGCAAAGTTTGCAAACAACAGTATATCATGTATAGTGTAACATGTATATCACAGCTCGCAGATGCACGTGAAACAAAACGCTGTCAGAGCCGACGGACTCAAGTGTGTTTATTAATTAATTACATTTAATTATAAGGTCAAAAACGATTTAATCTAAAACAAATAGACTACTAGTCTTTATGTTTATTTTTAATTAATTAAGTGGAAGGCTACCAAGAGTCTCCCTCCAATTAGTTGTTTTTTAATTGAAATTTCACGGCTTCGGTCGACCGAGTATTTCTTTGGTTGATTACAGCCCTACTTTCAACCACACACTGAGGCATGGACACACAGAAACGGAAGCAATTTTCCCTGGTACAGACCCTATCCAGAGAGGATACTACATTATTGTAGCCCGCAACAAAGACCATCTACCTACCACAGACCCTTAAGTCAGAAGTCATATTTAGCCTACTTCCAACCCATAAGGCTAATTGATTGATATTTAAAATGTGAGTTTAATCAAAGATAAAAGATGATCAATTGTAATGTTCACATTCTGACTGTTTATTCAGTCAACAGGGAAAAGTTGCTTTTACTTTCTTTATTGATTAACCAGGCACTAAATTTCATCATTAATAGATAAATTGTTAAGTCTGTAAAGTGTCAATAAATGGTGAGAAGTACAATTTCTCAGAGACCAAGGTGATGTCTTCAAATTGCTTCTTTTGTCCATTGAACAGTCCATAAACCAACGCTTCATTTACTATCAAAAGTCACAAAAAGCACGAGGACACATGGTGTGTGAATTTACACAAGCCAATGATATCTCACTATTTCACTGATCTGAAAGTGGTGGTAACACAGCAATATATGCAGCAATGTGGCAACAAGACCCGGAAGACGACCGCTGGCTAGCAAACATGGATGTCAACAATGCAAGTTTCAAACTTTTCAGAAAGGTCAGCTTTCTGATGGTTTTTTGAAAAAGAAAAAAACATTCATCACATTTGTTAGACCTCAAATATACACTGAAAGAAATGTGTCTACATTGTCTATTGAGGACACTTAATATTTTTTAAAGAAGTATAACGTACGTAATAAACCAACACTTACACGTCGACACACGAGACTGTAGGATACTATCCTATTCTTGGATGTAAAGGAGAGTTAATTTCTGCATTCCTCAGGCTCTCTAACCAGAAGTGATGGCAGTTGCCAGCTTTTGTCCAGCCCGTGTGTAGGGAACACGAGGCATTGATTGAATTGCTGCTTGACAAAGCAGAAACTGCTTATTGAGCTAATGCACCTACGTGTTGGGATCGATCTCGCAATGTCACTTCCAACTGCCTAGCAGAAGACAGAGAGAGAGGCAAAAGGCAGAGGAACAGGAATGAAAAGTGGGAGGAAATGGGAAAGAAAGGTATAAAAGAGTGATGTGAGGTGTACTGAGATGAATACAAAGATGGATACATAAATACCTACAGAGAGGTAGAAGCAGATTTTAAATCTGTGAAGTGGGATGGACTGTTTTACTCCACCAATGTGAGTGTCACTGAAGGGACATCTAGTCTTTTGCTGTTCCACTTCCTTTTGCTTGAAACTAATTAAGAGCAAGGTGCTGCAGAATGTAGCTCCTTCCTATTGATGACAGTGCTGTTTCTCCCAGCATCCCTGCAACTGTTTGTTCCTTACCATCTGTCTATCTGCATCTTTGTCTCCATCTCCTTCTCTCTCTATCTTTCTTAGTTTAAAATATGCGATATATCAGCCTCAATCACTACCCCAAACAATTCCACCCCCCCCTTAGATATGATATGTAACATTTTCTTTTCTTTTGATTGTTGTCTACACTGTCCTTAATGTTTCAAACAACAATGTTCATTCAAATATAAAATGTTAACCAAGGTTACGCTGGCTTTCAATTAGTCCCTTATTGCTTTTACTTCCGGGGGAAACATCAGCTCATGCGTTGGAGAGTGAGGAAGGAAGTCAGCGAATGTGACTGTATGTAATGTGAATAGAACTTTAAACATTATTTCCTCCATTAACTTTTTTGTCTGAGTCACATCAGATAGATTCTCCTTAGACACAGTGGTTGTTTAGCAGTGCAGACAACAACACCCATAATCCCATGGTATTTCAAAAAGTGACATGTGATGAGAGACCTATAGCAGCAGAAATTAGGCGCTATGTGTTAAATTGCTTTGCTTACTTAAAGATGGATCATTCGAGACAAAATACAGATTGGAAGAGAGAAAACGCTAATCTCAGGCCATGTTAGACAAAAAAAGTCAGGAAAAGATCTTGCATGCATTATATACTGCACCTCCACTGCACACTTCAAGAATACTTGTAAATACTCTTGCTTTTGTGTTACACTGTCAATCACTCATCTTCTGCTGTTTGATACGTGGCAGACAGACTGATGTCAGATCAGCTGTATTGAGACAGATTTATTTCCCCGACTGTCATCTTCACACATTCTTCTCTGTATCTCACACTCTCTGTCTTTGTCTTTAATTCTTCTCTTTCTTGCCCTTTCTCTAACCTCAGCATATTATTCCTCAGTTACTTCAGGGACTCGGTTCCTCCTTTAACTAGAGCCTTCCAAATTTGAGACACACTAAACCAATCTCTTCTTTTTTTATCTTTCTGCCTTCTCACCGTCTAACAATGCGCAGCAGCTCAATCCATCTATTAAAAATGGAAACACTTCCTTAGACAAAGCCTCTTACTACAATGTGTTAAGAAATTCATGATCTCCTTATTTTCTAGCATAAGCTTTTTTAAGAACCATTTTCTGACAAATGGGTATTACGGTATGCACGGGTATATACCTGTGCCCCTTTGCCTGCGAGAGGATGACAAATTGGGGAACAGGCTTGAAGACTCCCAGGAAGAGAGAGCATCAGTCATAGTAGGGTTAAATGTCACCCCACAGCAGACGGGCTTCATCCCATCTCCTTCTCCACTGTCCTTGGTCCTTGTCACCAGCAACGAGAGGGTATGAAGAGAAAAGGGGAGGAATGCAAGCAGATGATGTAAGGGACGGACGGCGTGATGGATGGCGGGGCTCCTGGCTCTCAGCGTGCATGTGCTTGGGCATCTACTGTTAGCCAGTGGAGAGGGATGCATTGATGGACGAGGAACATCCTTTGCCGTTTCAGCAGTGGAAGTGCTTAAAGCATCCGGGCCCCAGGGACGGCCCATGTCACAGTCCCCCATCCTGGTGACTTATGGACCTGCCAGACAAACACCCGAGGGCTGCTGCTGTGGGTTTGAGCATGGGGGGGTTGGGATGTATTAGTCCACGTGATGACAGAAGCCAGACCCCCCTAGAAGGAACGCACCTCTCTGTCTTCATACAGTAACCACTCAGTGCAGCTAAGGCTTCCAATGAAGGCTGCAAAGCTTGTAAAATAATTTGTGAAGTAATTCAGATGTATGAAGACGTGTGCAGGAAAGGGAATTAATGGAGAGTAATGTGAAGTCGCCTCGAAAATATTTAAAATTGTTTTCTCATTATTTCTCTCAAGCTCCTTGGTGTGTGTTTGTTTTTCTTTTTTGTCTTCCTTTCCACCTCCCTTTTTTATTCTCTATCCCTGTTTTGGATTTAGCCTGCAGGGGTAAATGGAAGAGATTGTGATAAATGAGTTTAAAGCACACAGTGCAAAAAGACTGGTGGTTTTTTATACACTGCTGCTTTGGTTTCCTGATTTTAGCTTCATAGATACTCAGTAGGGTTCTCTTGCTTTATTATACATAAAAAGAGACATTACTTCTAATGATTGGTATTTTTGTCTGCCACAAAATGCTGCCATTATCAAATCAGTTTTGGGGGGGAATAAATATCACTGACAAAGAAAAAAAAGTCTAGGTCTGTTATGCATTATGAGTGCACCTGCCTTAGACTATTATAGCGAATACGGTCAATGTTTTGTTTTTTGTTTTTTTAACCTGTGATGTTTTTTGGTGATAGATACAGTCACATTGTGGGATAAAGCAAATTTAGATTCTCAGGCAAGTTATAAATACAAAAAAAAAGCCTCTGCCTCTTCAGTGCTCCAGGCATCGCCCTGTTCTGGGGATGGCACCAGTAATGGCACTTTTAGACTTAATTTACTGCCCTAACTAATAACCTGAAATGGAGAGTGTGATGAGAAAATCACTAACATGCTCTCTCTCTCTCTCTCTCTCTCTCACTCACTCACTCACTCACTCACTCACTCACTCACTCACTCACTCACTCACTCACTCACTCACTCACTCACTCACTCACTCACTCACACACTCACACACACATATATATATAAAGCACATGTATGCCCATACTTGTACATCTCTACTCTGACAGTGCCGTGCCCTCAATCAGTTCTAATGCAATGAAATCAGTCATCCTGTTCATCTCTATTTCTTTCACACACACACACCTATTTCTTTCACACACACACACACACACACACACACACCTTTTCCCTGCCATTCTCACAGCCTTCCATACACCTTGCACACAGCATCTGTCACCTTCTTCAGATTATTTCCCACCCCAAGAATAGGCTGTTCTCACAGTGGACATTTTGACTTGTCCTAGCAGGAAAAGCACCAGTGTCACTAATAACATTAATGATGGCTTCGTTCCATTTAGGCATGCCAGTAATCCACGCCAGTAAGCCAGCATGTACAATATGATGGGCCTGGCACCGGCTCACCAAAAAGGAATGCAGCCAGTGTTAATGTTGTTAGTTACACCTGTGTTTAACAAGTCATAATGTTTGTCTTGAGAAATGTATCCATCCCCATACCTAAACCCATCCTTTGATTTTATCCCAGCTGACCCTCCTCCCCCTCAATCTCTAAAATGTTGCTCGGATACTAACTCCAGCTGTGTTGATCCAGCCTTACATGGTCACAGCCACAGGGGTGAAGCAGTTGCCTGCATGCCACCGGGGCCCCCTGCCTCCATGCTGCCGCACCGATGCCTCAGTCCCAGTTGCTAATATGCTAATCTGACTGATTCGTTGTGTATATGCTAATCTAGCAGTGATGGAGGGAAAGCTGTAATAATATGGCCTTGACTGGTCACAATTAAGGATATGGCACAGTGGAGCCTGAAAGTGACAGGTCAGACTGTCAGCAGAGTACAGGATTAAGCCAGAGGTAAACTCCCCAAATACTAACCAGGTACCGTTAAAGGCAAGTCAGCGCTGGGTCATTGTGGAATGATCGTAGATGTCTGAGCAGGTGGTCTACCTTCAACACATGAAGGAAAACACATACTGTGCTGTGAAATCAGTGATGTAGGATGTACATCATGCAGCTGCAGTCTTCTGCCCTAAGTGAGTTATCGCCAATTTTACCCTTTAAAAGCATCCTCAGAAAAGTAAATCATGTTTTGCTGATATTAAAATTCTAGATTGTGGCTACTTTGCGTTTGTATATTTTTAAGTTGGAAATCCATGCAACAAGCTAGCACTGGATTTCGTTAGCCAATCCGAAAGCAGTTTAATCGAAGAAATAGATTAATGGAGACTGTAGCTTTTTTTTTATGGTGAGAATTAAGAAAAGTCCATTACCCCTGAACTCCCTCTGTAGACAAACCCAAATTTGAATACCTTAAGCTATAGTCTCATTTTTGAATAACAGACTATAGATACTGGATGATGCAAACTTTGTCTGACATTTCTTATTTTTGCCAATTTTTATTTTGTCAGTCAAGAATGCCTTTCCCAAAGAAGTGGACTGAATATGTATTGGTGAGACAGCAGTAAATTGCCTTTGTTTTGGACATTTGTGCTATCTGTAAAGACCTCACCACCCATTTTGACCACAGACAGTCAGAGATAGCGTCACTGACAGCCTACGCTCATTCTGCTTCACAGCTAAGGTAACCTTTGTGAGGGATACACACACACATACACATATTCGAAATCAAGCACTTAGAGGTCATGTTTGTTGTCTGATGAGCAGACTGGACACAAACTGTTTGCAGTCTATTTGTTTACCAGCCAGTTAATTCCACAGCTCGAGCTCTGCGGAATGCACTGCTGGGTAAAATGATTGATCTGTCCTTGTTAGACCTTGCTGTAAGGATGTTTCAGCTTACTGGGCTAGAAAGTGGCAAAGATAAAAACAAAACCAAATGCCCTTTTTGAACTTTAGATTAACTGAGCATTACAGCATTTTGTGGTGTGTGTCATATGAAAACAAAAAGATTAAAAAAGAGACAATTCCAATCATCATCAATCATTCACATATCATCGTATAACTTAAAGAAAACTATAAACAAAAAAGAAAATGCGTTTATTTTGCTAATTGTAAATTGGGCTGGTTTATAAGATAAACATTTCACTGCGCAGCCGAAATAAGCTGATTGTCTTTGCAATGTCATAATCGTTTGTAATGCATCGTGAAGCTGGAGACATTCGATAAAAGCAAGAGTGCATTGAGTGTGATGTTGAGGTGCTAGCAAGCTGTGCTGCTGTATATGAGCCATTCTGTCCTCTCCGGAGTTGAGCCCAGCCCCTGTGGTGAGACTGAGTTTCATCCAAAGTCCAGCACATGCACTGGCCAGCTCCCTCACTGTGTGGGAGTGTGGGACTGGGACTACAGCTAGATGAGAAGATTGCGTGTTAGTGGAAAGCATGTTTATTTTGTTCCAGTTATTCGTACTGTGAAGTTTAATTGTTTGAAATGCAACAATATCAACACCTACTACCTATTACACATCTAATGACTATTGTGTACGATGTAGTGGTTGTACTGTACATCACCAAGGGTAACAGACACTACCATACAGCATCTTTTTTTCTGCAAGACTGAAGCAAGAGGTTCAGGATCAAGAGATTGGCTGAACTTCCGTTGAACTTGTTTTGCATAATACACAATTAGACAAGGGTCTGTCCATACTGGGCTCACTTATTTGCATGCGAGTACATGCTTTGACAAGCTGTTATGGTCAACGTGACATCCATAAGTGACGACAATGAAGCACTTTAGGGAGAAAGCAAAAAAAAAAATAGTCAATCTATTTCAGCGGATAGACAGTGTCTATAAAGCATGTGTTATGTGTTAAGTTGCATATCACGGTACCTTCACTGACTATAATTGTCTCAAAAGCCTCTTCTGGTTTGTGGCCTTTTGCCAGCAACAATCCGGAACTGTCTCTGCATGGCCAGGAAAGGAATTTAATAGTATATTTTTGAAGGAAGTCATTGCTTGGGTTAGATATGTTGTCATGAGCAGATGGCAGTGTTTGTTTTCATGTGTGCGAGTGTGTCACTATATGTCAGCAGACTCCTTCTGTACTTTTCCCTTATTTTCTGGCTCTTGTCACAACTAGCGTGACGCAGACTTTACCACTAACTGCCTCATTAACGGTCGGTTCTCCCCTCCTCTCTCTCCAGCACTGCCCAGCTACACTTGTGGTAATCCTGGACAGCTACTCAATGGCCACCAGCAGGGGTCCACGTTCAACATCGGGGACAAAATCCGCTACAGCTGCAGCCCAGGCTATGTGCTGGAGGGTCATACCACCCTGTCCTGCCTTGCCACCTCAGCGGGCACTGCTGCCTGGGATTTTCCCCTTCCCTACTGCAGAGGTATGTAGGAGGGACCGTTAACACCTGACTGTCATAACGGGTCTTTAGGCTAAAAAGTATTTTTGTCCACAAAAGAAAGTATAATCGCATGCGATTAAGTGGCTTTGTAGGAATATGTATTACTCTGCAAGCTGACAGCCAGTTTAGAGATGTGCCACAGATGATACATTGTAGTTTGATGAAATGACTAATGTTATTTAAAAATAGCTATATTACAAAGATAAAACATTCGGTGTAATCATAGGGGGATTTTTTTAGCATCAACTGTAAGGATAGATTTAAAAATGACAGTTCTGGATAGTAACAATTGATTGCTAGTGGCTAAAAAACATGCACCTAGGTAGTCCTTCCATAGTTTACAAATGTGACTCGCACAACTGAAACATGAAAGTTGACATGATATTGTACCCACTGACTCTGTGAAACCCTTTAAAATCATGATATTGTAGATGACAACATTGAACTTGTTTTTGAGCTGATTACACATGCCTCCACATGACCTGTCAAGGTTTTCTGTGGTTATACTGCTATCTTATTTACCATGACAGGACCTCATGTGTTCATGCTCCCAGTCAGGTGCTTGTGCCAGTTGTCCTTCCCTCACAGCTAGCAAGCACCCCTGCGGCAGCGACACCTGCCAGTGTGTGTTGTCTGACCCAACATGACACAGTTCTTTAAAATAGTTCACTTTGGGCAAATGCGGTGCTATTGTAACTCATTTTGCAGGATTTTACTTTGTAAAGCTAAAAGTGAATTCTTATATTTAACTGAAATGCATGCACATGTCATACACATAAGAGTCTATCTGTGTGTATTTCCATTTGCTGTGCCTATGTGTCCATGTGGCCAATGGCTTGTGTCAGTGTGCCTGCTGAGCAGAGCGCTGAGACACAGTACCATCTGCAACCAGGCCGGGAGTCAGGAAGCCCACATAGGAGCACACATGGCTGGGCACCGTGCGCCAACACAATCCCCACCCATTCAATCACATGCAGACACGTGCACATGCATGTACTTCACATCTATAAATACAAAATGATTGTGTTTTTTTCATAATCTGTTCTTTGCAATATCTCACACTTACAAGACTGTCAACAACTCTGTCATCTCCCTTTTCTGTCATTTCTCCATGATTCACTAATGATCAGCTGTTTAGACCAAAAGCACTTCACTCATTTTCCTCCTCCATGCCCACCCAGGTTCCTTATGTAAAAGAAAAAAAAAATTGCTAAGGCAGTAAACGATGTGATTATGCCACCTTTTCAGCACAAATTACACACCAACAAGTTTTAGAAACTGGCAATTTCGCCTGTGATGAATTTATGTCTCTGTGTGCCACATAAAAGTCAACATGCACACCTGAGTGAGCCTTCATAATGCATAAGTATTGTTAATGTCACTCCAATTATAGAGTCCATGCAGTATGTGTAAGAGCAGAGCTCACGCTGTACTTGAGGAGAGGGGGAGAACTTTTTGGCACAGTTACCATTCTGGACTCAGGAGCGGGCAAACGTGCCAGCACTGTTGGGCCATAGATGATAGCCAGCCGCTGATGGCACAGATAATGTTTTACATCTCCTGTCTTAATGCGCATCAATTTCTTCTCTTAGCTATAATCTCATGAGTATACTTACACGTGATTTAGCATCACTCATTTATTCAGTTTCTGACAGACTCTCCTAACCCCAATCTGCTCACAGTCCATACCATCACTCTTTTCTCTGCTCTTTTAGAATTTTACCTCGTATGTTTAGCGCTGCATATCTTTCCAGGTAGGCTTACTGCTGACAAGTTCTGAATGTCACTGCTTATACCTAACGTATCACATAAGCACACACACATCTTTTTATCTTTGGTATGGGTGCATGCTTTATTCTTGTGATTATAAAAGCATTCTGATTTGTATTGCTGTTGTGTCACATTATGTTCTCTTATTTGAATATTGTTCATATAGTTTTCTAGCTTTTGCAGAGTTTATATTTTGTGTACTTCAACTTGGAAAGCTGTGGAAAACATAAATAAAACAGAATGTGTGTTGTCTTTGTGACAAATCCTCTATTGAAAACACTACAAAGATGTATGTTTCACCTGATCTACTTCAGGAGGATCTTTTTGTTGATTTTTGTAAAAACATGCTGATTTTCAATTTGATGCCAGCAAGACATCAGTTGGGACAGGAGCAACAAAAGAAGAAGAAGAATAAATGCTCCAAAAACACCTGTTTGGAACATTCCACAGTTTAACAGGTTGATTGGTAACAGCTGATGGTATCATGATTGGGAGGTGAAAGTAGCATCCTCGAAAAGGCTCAGTCATTCAAAAGCAAGGACGGTTCAGCACTTTGTGAAACAGATGATTGGTTCTAGAAGAGTTTGTACACAGTTCAAAGTTGCTGTTCTATTTACATTTTACACACCATCACAACTTTTTGGGAATTGGTTCTTTCCATATTAAACATTAATGTTTCCAATTCTCACATGCATTGCCCATGCTTTCCCTTTTCTTCGTCGCCATGACACTCACAAGGAATCGAAGCAGCTCTTTACACTTATTGAAAACCATGACTTACCAAGTGACAGCCTGGAAATATGTCAACAAGCATCCTGAAATCGACGATTGACTGAGGAAAGAATAGAATATGTTTCCGCACACCTCACTTATTGGGATGTTGAACATTTTTTCGTTTTCGTCCAGTCTGTGGTATGGCCATTTTCAGCGCTCGCATCCACAGCCGGCAACCACAAAATGGAGAGAGCGACGTAGAGAGTCAAGGTGAAGGGGAGAGTCAGAGACTTCCCCTCAAGTGTGAAGAAACTGCTCTGTGTGGAATATCAATGCACCTCCCCATCCTTTCTTCTGTCTGCCTTCTACTTCCTGTCACTCCCACTGCAACAATCACCTGTCACCCCTCTCGCCATCTCTCTCTTTCCTCATTGTCCACCCTCCCTCTGCACTTTTCTCTCTCTCCTATCCCCGCTTGTCACCTGTCATCCTCTTCATCCCCTTCTTCTTGCCCTTCTGTTGTGGTTTCCCTCCTATTTAAGTTCACACCTCACAAGTTTCCGCTCGTCCGTACACTCCCTTGCCCTCCCTCAGGGGGGTTGCCGTGGTGACAGGTAGGATGGATGATGGACAGGGCCTGGTGCCTCTGAGTTCCTCCTCCCCTCTTTGAAACACCACACACATTGAGCCAGCTGTCCGCTAATGAATCCCACACCGCTGTGACACAGAGGTGCACACACTGACACACATAATAATCACGAATGATATTATCATGGAAGTGTCATTCAAAACTTCTTTTGATGAGTTCCCTCTGTTCACCAGTCCATACTATTCCTCACAGGAATTGCAGTTGAGAGATCACATGATAGTGTTCAAAGCTGTAATGAACATATCAGAAGATGGGCAGGGGAATTATCCTGGCAACACATTAGATGCATGCTTTGTTATTTAATGGTCTCCTTAAAGCAGTCTTGAGGTGGGAAGGGATGCTTTGATTAACACAAATCTGAATTAATCAGAATTTAATCACTTGGCCCCCTATGTTGCATTAGGTTGCATCACACACTCTACCCAGATCCCTTCCGAATGTAAAATCACTGTAGGGCATTTTGAAATCCTGTGACTGGTGTCTCTCTGGCCTATGGCGAAAATTGCAGACAAAGGAAAAATATGCTGTAACTCGTTGCACATTTTCATGCTCCTGAATTAGAAAATCTGCACTTTGGCTTGTGGCAAAATGATAATTTGTGGCCAGAGAAAATAATATAAAATATTAAAAATGCTAAATAGCAGACAAGGTTTCTGGCAGTCCTTCCCCCTCAAAGTTACCCCAGAGTTAAGCCTATGTGACATAGTTTGGAAGACTTTTCTTGCTGAATCATTACATCCACTTCATCACTATTATCGGTCATCAGCATCTCTGTCATCCTGATATATTCTCAAAGCGGTTTAGCAGCTTGATAATAATTGAGCTTAATCTGTATCTATCCAATTAGGTTACTCTTTTTTGACATTTCATGCATTTAGGTAATGCCTGTATTACATACAGCCAGTATATTTTGTCTGGAAATTCAGGAATTTTATATAATATTATTTGTTACTACAAATATTTGTCTTTATACAACATTAGAAGAAATGAGGGAGGTCTAGCTCTTGTATTACTTTAGGAGATGCCTTTTATTATGGGTCTTTTGTAACCGCGGTACATGGTTTTATATCTTTATGTACTGTTAGCACTGGAGTTAGTCACAGATATGGATCAGACATAGTGATGTTTGATTCAACCACATATCATTCTTTTCAAATGTCTCTTAAAGAGAAATTAATTGGCCTGATTTGTAGGCATAAACATAAATTCTGATTCTGTATAGAGCATAAGAGTCTTTTTGGGGTGTTAATAAAAAAAGATAAAGTGATGGACTCTTAAATAAACCAAAAGAGTCTGCCATGAGTCGGTGGTGGGAAAACAAGACTAGTGATAGACACCATGGACAGGTTTAACAATGACATTTCAGAAGATGGTGAGTCCAAATGAGAATAAATCTAAAAGATCTGTCCCAGAAAAACTCACTGTAGTCCTGTAACTGAGTGCTTGACAGGACAGTTTGTGGATATGAGAGTCATCTTGAATAAAATGTGTCTGTATATGGTCAGTGCTGTCTCATGTTTAGGCCACTATGGTACTGAATAAGCGAAAAACAGCCAGTTTGAATTTGAATTGCTTAAGGCTCAAACCTGACCTTTATCTGCAGTTAAGCTGCAGTCTATGTTTACTACCTTTTACTACCTTGCTTTCCCTACTGCTCCAGTTTGTCTGTACATTTTCAATTATCAGTTTTTACCTTTGTTTACATTTCCCTCTTGGACTAAGGCAACTGTCTCTGTCCTGTGCTCCCTGCAGCAGATGATGGGTGTGGCGGAACACTGCGGGGCCAGAGTGGGGTGATCACCACTCCCAATTACCCTGCCGAGTACAACAACAACGCTGACTGCACCTGGACCGTGCTGGCCGAGCCAGGAGACACCATTGCCCTGGTTTTCTCTGACTTTCAGCTGGAGGACGACTATGACCTGCTGGAGGTCAGCGGCACTGACGGCTCTTCACAGTGGTGAGTAGTCAGCCTGCAGCGTCTTATTTGGAGAGCAAGCTGAGCAATGGACAGAAAGTCTACTGGTGCGCCACCTGCCCACAGGCACTTTTGCAGATGGAGGAATGAGCTGGTTAAAGTCTGGCTGGAAGTGGGTTTGTGTTGAGCTGGTCCAGTGGAACTGTGTCTGAACCATAGCTGTCTGAGATGTCTTTGAACTAGGGCTGGGTGATATGGCTGAAAAATGTATCACAATATGAGTGTTTCGATAATTATTATTTTCTCACTACTGATGAGATTTTTAAAAAAAAAAATATATATATTTTGAGGATATCAGAATCTAAGACATGAGACAAAATAGTGGAGAAATTGACATTGCTGCTTGACAATATGTTAAGTATTAGCATTAGAGAACTTTTTTATCATTATTTGTATTTTCTTTATTATTATATATTTTTTATGGAAACAGAATCTGTTTCAGAGGTCAGTGGGCGACATGACATGGAAGCTATTGAGAAAAAAAATCATAATTTCTGCATATTAATATTCATATAAAATAGAGGGAGCACTAAAGTACAATACAAAGAGCTGTGTCTCATTTTTTTTTTTTTCTAACGGAGTTTAGTGAAATTATCGATCGTTCTATCAAACGTATTTTCTATTGATATTGATCACGTGTCTATCGCGAAGGATATCATTATTGTTTTATCACCCAGCCCTGCTTTGAACAGCAGAGTAACAGGAATTGATTCAACCATTAGGGTTATCAAACATTGAGTGCTACTTTTAGTAAAAGGAAATGATAATACGGGGATACCATTTCATAGCTTTTTTTTCCTGCCAGGGTGTATAATGTGGTTTTAAAGAGTAATTTAAACACTCAATCTTGGTCACACACTCTTACTCATTCTCTCAATTACACGATCTCACACAAACACACATGCTCAGCTCTAATGATGAAGAGGTAGGATATCCTGGTGTCAGTGTGGGTCTCTCACCATCTGTGGCAGCTCCTCCTCTCTCTGACAACTCTCTCAGCTCAGGAAGTAATTAGTGAGCTCGATTACCACCGCCAGCCGTATAGTGTTGTTTTACCCACTCTCACAGACACACACACACACACACACACACACACAAGCAGACACACAGTAGAGCCCATATGGGCACAAATGGACATGTGAACACAAGTATTCACACTTTCTGCCAGACTTCCATATATTTGTGCTGGCACTCTAAGAACTTGTACAAACAGATGTACTCTTTCACACTCTCTCTGCCACTTTGTCCCTCCCTCACTCACACGGCTAATATTAGCATGAAACGTATATGTGGGTTGAAGAAAGGTGGATGGATGCACCTGTTATACACCAGGAGCTTCCACCGCACTTTCTTTGTCTTAAATGAAATATAAAAATGCAGGTTCAGTGTCAGGATCATGATGAGATGGGGAGTTCTGATAAACACAAGAAGACACAGGAGTCTTTGAAGTTAAAGCCACAGGCAGTTGGTAGGATGGGACAAGGGGGTTGCAGTGGTTTAGCTATGAACCAGTAGAAACATGGAGACACACTAGAGTAAAGACAGAGTGATGAGGAAGTGTTGATAGAGGAGCCAGGTTCAGAAAGAATATATGAGAAGTCATCTTAGAGTGAGATGGCCCCTGGAAACTTGTGTCACTTTCACTCATTCACTCAGTAGTTAAAACACTTCCTGAGAAGAACTTGATTGACTGTGAGCAGTTTTAAAACTGAAAATCGTGCCTTGTAGCCTGATATTAAAGTCTCTTTGAATCTCTACTTGGTCAACTGAGATTTGATCGCTTCCCAGACTCCCACAGACGGCAGCCTGACTGTGCTTCTTTTGCACATTTTTACAAAGTCATCAGCTTCATGTCTCAGACTTTGATTTGCTCTCTGTTGTCTTGTGGGGTGTCGAAATCTCTAGTCTGAGTCTGTCATCTTTGTGGTGGTTGTTGCCGGGGGCGCCTATGGTGGTGCACCTGCGGCATGGCTGCACTGTCTTTAAGAGCAAGGGAAAACTGTGGGAAGAAAGTGATGAAAAGAAGGAGAAGGGCTATTGGCAAGCTATGCAGAGTGCAAGTCACAGTTGATCATGCACATTGCAAGGAAAAGGCAGCACAGGGGACAGAGGACACGGTGCAGACATGCTGGCTTGCTTCTATTGTTTAATTTTTTTCTAGTCATGCTGGCTTGGGTTTTATCCACATAGTGTTGACTTCAAAAGAGTTGCCTGTTTTCTCCAAAACATAAAAAAACTTATCAGTCCCTTTTCAACACAATAACTCTATCCCTGAGGGGTATCTATAATTTTAGAGTTGGCAAGGAGGACCAGGGACAGAAGGAGAGGTTACAGGGTCAAACAGTAAGAATCAGCCAACCAGAGGAGAGGAGTGGAGAGGAGGGCAGAAAATGGACGTGGACGCAAGGAGCTTGATAGATGGGTTGAGGGATTATGACTTCCCTGCTGGTGGGCAATTAGAGGGGTCAGGTGGAGTTCTATGATGGCGTTGACCTAGAGCACACTTTCTCTTTAGCGAATTGCTTGGTGAGCGGTCTGCTCAGTAGAGCTTGATGATTGTGCTTTTTCTGTGACTTTAGATATATAATTGGACCAGTCTTCAATTTAATCACACTGGCTTGTGCAGGGATAAGTTATGGTTAAGTGCTGTTTCTCTTTTTCAAGTTTGCTATTAACTGAATGAGGCCTTACAATCTTTTTTATGTGGAAGAAGGCATTACTTTCCGTTTGGGCTGCAAATTCTTTTCATTGTCAATTATTCTGCTGATTATTTTTGCAATTCATAGATTTACCATTTAGTCTCTGAAATGTCAAGACAATGAGAATAATGCTGATCACACTTTTCCAGAGCCCAAACCGACACCTTCAAATTACTTATTTTGTCAGTCAGTAGAAACTCTAGGCACCTCATTCATACCTGGTTCCTTGTTTATTCTCTCAATTCTCATTAGTAGTTCTTTATAATTTGCTTCTGAGGATCATATAGAAGGCATGAATAATGATATGAACTTGTGGCCTGACTGGAAGTGAAATTGTGCTTTTTACGATTTTATAGCTATAGAGTCTGTACAGTGTTGGCTTCAAACCAGCTCACTGGACACTTAATTTAAACTGTGGGGAGCTCTCGGAGCAGTATTGATTGATACCTGATGGACAGGTTGAGTGGTCCAATAGGAGAAGAGAGGCCAGGGATCACGGTCATCCTTGCTTCCCTGATCGATCCACAACAGCTCAAATGAAAGCGGGTCAAGTTTGCATGCTCCCTGTTGTCTTGTTGTGTGTGTGTGTGTCTGTGTGTGTGTTTTGCGATAAAGAGAATGAACCAGAATAAACACCATCAATCACCATCGAGAACATCACTCTTTTGCATATGCGAGTCTAATCTTGCGCACTTACATTCTTGTTTACCGTACCATCAGGCGCTTTGATTGGCGGCTCTGCAGAGTTAGCATTCCGAGAGGCAGCGGGAGGAGACAGCCTTGAAGACTGACTTCAGGAGCTGAGATGTGTATGTGGATTGAATGTGGCAGTGGGAAGGGCTGGTAAAAACGGCAAGTGAATTCTGCCTCCGCTCGGTATTACCCTGACAGGACTTCTTCTGCGCTGTTTGCCCAGGGGAACACATTACTCTGCCATTACACTGTTTGCATCCACATTGATTTTCCTCCCCATCACCATCCACTTTGAGGCAATGTAAATAACGCCTGACGCTCGCCAATTGCCAGATGCTCATTCGCCCGCTCGCTACTAAGTGGAACTCACAGCTATTTGACTTGTAATTTTCTTTGGTGCTCAATTGTTTTGCAAAGCACTGTGATACATTTTCATCTACCCGTAGTGCTCCCTTGAGATGTTGAAGGCAACACTCGTAGCACCTTTGATACTGTAAATAGTATAATAGAATCGAGTGCCTGAATCTGGAGGTTGAAAGCGCTATTAATATTTGCATTACTTCCTCAGTAATTGAAAAAACTGCTGCATCACAGGTCAGTGATTGCACTAAGTGTTCCTAAACAAAACATATGTCTTAATTTTCCATTCTAGTAACTTTTGCAAAACTCCATTTCCCATGAGAGTTATCTGTTCTTCTTCTGTTTTTTTCCCTGCATCCATTTCTGACAACACAAAGCTCCCTGGGTGAATGCAACGTATTTCTTCCTGTTAAAAGATCTGAGAGCCCAATGAGTCTTAATCCCTCTAGGTAGCCTCCCATCCTGTCCCATCTCTCTTTTAACCCTCTGCCCTACGGACTTGACACACTGACATTTAGCTAGCATATAGATTATCCCTTCAGTGTTGATATGTGTCATCATGTCCCAACCCGTGAAGGGAGCACGTCTGTGTGTGTGCAAGTGAGACAGAGAGAGATAAAGAATTGTTGGAGGAGAGTACAGAACACTGGGTATATATTGATTGGCTGTTAGGTTGACTCACCTGAGAGTGAGTGAATGGTCTTCGGAACAGCTTTTTAAGTCCAGGGGCTGTTTTCTCTAGTTTCCGATGGGACTTACAGCAGTAGGAGCGTGTTTCATTTTTGTGGAGATAAATGCCTCAACTTTTGTTTTTGTGTTTTCAAAGAGATGGGTAAAAAAAGTTTTTCATGTCGGGGCTCATGAGATTTAAGTTTACTGCAGCACAGATACAGTTCTAATTCATCTCAGATGATCCATTGGCAGATTTGCGTGCAGTGGTGTGTACACATGCATGACATGATGTGCATATTTACTCTTATTGTCGATGAGTTTGTGTGCATGCCTGCTGCTATTCTTCAAGGGGGTGACACGCTTGTCTCAGACTCCACTGCAGCATTGATTATGACAAGCAATTGGCTGCCACACGCACTTTCTTTTAAGTACTCGTTGAGAGTGTGTATGGAAGTGAGTGATTGTGCAACATGTCCTCTGACCATTGTTTGCCTGCCAGCACAAGAATAGGTGGTTGCCCACCTGCGCTCCCAATAGTCCCCTGCTAAAAAGCATAATTTATTGTACGTTTGGGCACTGAGGCAGTTATTTTCAGCCAGTGAATACAGAGTATTGGCAGCGTATGCAGGGGCACTTTGCATAGATGTGTTTTTAAATGATACTATGTCATGGTGAAGTGGGTGTATATTCTCAGTGTAAATGTTGAATAAATGTTTTCATCCATTTCTTATGCCGTGGCCTGTTTCTCACAACACAGACTGGTGGAGTAAAGAAAGCGTTTCGATCTGGAGCTTTACCGGTAATTCACCGCAGCATCACTAGTCTGGTCACGTAGAGGATGGTCTGACTCTGGCGTTTTTCCCCCTATCGCTGTCTCTCTTTCTCTCTCTCTGTCTGTCTGTCTGTCTGTCTGTCTCTCCCAGCTATGTGGGTGTCATAAAGCATCTGAGTGGATAGTTTAGTCTGATTATCTAATGAAAGTCTATGGTCTTTCATTTTACATTCTAAAGTCATTTACTCTAAGTGGTGCTCTCATCATAAAATCCACATTCAAATAATTGAAACCAAACGTGAAGTAATGAATGGCATGCTTTGAGTTCAGTAAAGTTTCCCTGATTCCAGAGTTTGAGTCGAAGGTATTCGTGTAATGTATTTCAGAAGCTTTGCTTTTGATTTGTGCATTCACAAACACTGGTTACTGCTGACTCGTGTATTCCCCTTACTTTGCATGTCTGTTGCAATGGGGATGATGCGCATATCTGAAAGCCCACAACTACACTTCTCTAAACTATACAATGGATAAGGCTCATACGGAGAGAAACATTGCCTGAGATGGAAATGTCTCACGGCTGATGTGAGGGATGGTAATGAAGCCCTGGCACGCGTCAAGGATCATCATGTCAAGACAACCAAAAAAAGATCTCCCACATTGTGCTGTTGAGGGCTTATATACCAGCCGCATCTTTCTCATTCTCTTACTGTTCTTGATCTTGATCCCTGTCTGTTTCTCTCTGTCGTGTACATTCTCTCGTTTTCCGTCTTTCTCCTCAGACTCTCTGGACTCATCAACCACCTTACTGTCCACTATTCTCCACCTTACAGATGACATTCAGACCCGCCTCTGCTCGGGCTGAAGATCTCAAAAGGCCAATTGTGCCAATTCTGAGCTCTTAATACCATGTCAGGATTCATTAGATAATGTCTGGAAAGAAGTTGTCTCTGAAACCAGCTCTTACAGTTTTTAATTTGTCTGATAGGTTTGAGAACAGACAAAACAAAAAAAAATTAGGAGGTCAGCTCTTTTTTCTTTTTTTTTTTAATTCTTTATCTCCTTTTGCTGCAGTGTCAGCTTTATGCATCTGAAACCATAGTTTGGCTTATCGGCCTGTGCTAGACCAGTGGATCAATAGCTGTCTTTGCCAGTCTCTCCACCACAGGCCCTCAAAGTCTGTTTGTTTGAGTCAGGATTTATTAACAGCAGCACTCGGTTGAGGACTCAATCTGCAACGTGCCATCGATCAAAACTTCAGTTATGATGAACTTTGCACCACCCGCCAAGAAATGCTCCCGCGAAACATTATCTCCAACACCTGGTGCTGTGCTGCAGATTGGCTCACCCCAGAATTCCACACTTTGTTACTCCTTCTGTCGCATTGCTCTGGCTAAGAGCTGGAGAGGAGAGGGGATTTGCAGTGCAGAGAGCAAGGTTAGCGAAAATGGGCCAAAGCTTAGCCATGTATTCCATCAACCTTCCAAGCTTGCTAGTGTTTTTTTTTTTTTTTTTAAAGCCTGTTTCACTTATACTCTCAAACCACAGCATATAAGAAAGAGAAGTAATTGTATTATTCCTTATTACATATCATTAATTGTTATTGATCATCTGTGTTGTGTTAATAAACAGCAGGTGCAGCAATTTACTTGGCAATATTGAGTCCAACCTATAAACTGACTCCCTCGAGGCAAGCAGCTTGGATAGCAATGTGTCTGTGTAAGCATGTCTATTCATGTGTTACCTCACCCCGCCATCCCAGTGAGACCAGGGAACACGCAGAGGTTAGAGGTAATGGCCCAGATCATGGTGCCCTCACTGGTTGTCTCTTTAGTTGTGTTTACTAAGCACTGCACCACTGGGATCCAATCTGTCGCTTTTAATAGTCCCACAGATGCACTAATGGCTTATGATTTGCACACAGAGACGTATTTTAAGTTCGGCACATTGGCGCCCTGGGCCTACAAATAGATCACAGGCTTTTTAAAATACATTATTTCATTTATACATTGTTTCAGATCTGCATTTCACCAGGTCCTCATTCAAGAACTTTGACACTTATAGTAATATCTCTGTAGCTACTGTACTATAGTACTTTTATGCCAATGAGAAAATGTATTTGTGAATACACTGTTTGTCTTCATCTATAATCCCTCAAAACTCTTGATTAGGGATGTCCTGATCCGATCTGCAGGATCGGGATCGGGCCCGATATGGGCATTTGTCCACTGATCAGGGATCGGCAATTTTGAACGTGGACCCAAGTCCGATTTTTATTTTTTTTTTTAACGTCAGAGCACAATTTGTGGCAGAACTCAGACGCGCAGGTAACGTTACTCTGGCAGTATGCGCACTGGTTTTGTGGGTCTCGTTCAGCAGAGGATGTAAAACAGGCAATCGAGGAGATGCTGAACACGTGTGAAACAGACAAGCAACGCGTCCAGGTCATTTTACATGACAACGTAACGAATAATATGGATAATATGTAGGTATCAAGCGTGGGCTGTGTTGCGTACACACACTTCAGCTGGCTGTACACAAGGGTCTGCTGTCACACTGCAGTGTCACAGACTCACCTGCTGACACAAGGAAAGTAGTAGGTAAAGTATATACTTGTGTTTTTATATAAAACTATTAAGGAACAGCTTGGATGCAGGTACCTTTTTTCTTAATGCAGCTGTATTATCCAGGAAAATATTAGTTAAGGCTGAGTATCGGATCGGACTCGGTATCGGCAGATACTAAATATTCAAGAACTCTGGATCGGGATCGGGGTAAAAAAACCCGATCAGGACATCCCTACTCTTAATACTTTAGGACACTGGAGCATGGTGTCTGTTTGTCCTTTTGACTTAACAAAGTTGTTCATCTTTCCTCTTATATTTTTGATTAATTTCAATATATTAGAAGAAGAGCTGCGAAACTGTTAATACTGCAAGACCATGTATCAGCTTGTTAGTCAAAAACACAATCAATCTCTTGTTCCCTTTCTTTCTCTGTCCTTGATCATCTGTCACTTTTGTGCAAACAGTAGTTACACACTCATGTTTGTTGTGCAGCATCCACTGATGCTTCATCCCACGGCTCGCTTTGATCCTTTAATTCACTTCCTGGGTCAAGTGCTGCTAACCTTAAGAAGCAAGCTTCAGAGACTTTTTGTTATGGTGTGATCAAAAGAAAGCAGTGACTGTATGGAAATTGATTGTGTGTGCCTTGCTTGGTTGACAACACTGTTTTCTAGCAGATTTGTACACCTTTAACCTTGACCTCCCTCTGCCTTTCTTTGAGAGTGTGATTGGGTCGACACGCTAAGCTTCACAGGGCTGTGAGGGACGTCGCATCAGTCAATTAATCAATCACAGTAATTAGCCAAGATGGAGCAAAAGGAAGGGAGAGGGATGGGAGGAGAGGCTTAGAAGGAAAGCAACATATGAAATCAATTGGACAAAAGCACAGTGCACTCAGGTCTGCTGTAGAGGACACTGGCTACGGCAATTAGATGTAAAAGCAGGGCAGTGAGGACAAGTACACACAGCCTTTTAATGCCAAGTCATGCATGCATTGGATTGTGTCAAGCTGTGTCTGCATGTTCATGCACACGAGGTTCTGCTGCACTGCAAACACATCCAACAGGTCCAGTAAAGAAGCCCTGTATTCAGTCTGAGACTTTGAGTTTTTGTCCTGTTGTAGAATAAAACCCTTCAACTAACCAAAAGGCCGTAGTTGGCTCATCTTTGTAGGGGTGACAATGGGCCTTCATTCAAACTTGCTTGTTCACCTTCATTGTTTTACTGGCCACGCTGACACAGATTTCAAACCTTTTCTTATCAGCTAAGGTCAAAGTTCCATACCAGACAACATGGTCAGAAAACAAATAATAGATATAATACAACATTTCCAAATCAGTGACATCATGACATAATAAACATGAAACATTTTTATTATAACATTGTCCTACATTCCTCAGTGAAGTTATCTCAGTACATCACTTGTTTTTGCTTTGGTTCAAACAAACTATGTAGACAGGTACTCAACAAAATGACTTTTAAGGTGGATCTTTGGAGTGTGGCCATGCTGCGGTAACAGCAGGACATCTTGTCCCCGAGCGTCCCCTGAGTGGACGGAGATGTCACTGTCTGATCTGGGTCACTGCTCAACCCCAAAACATCCCCATTCTCTATCTCTAACCTCCCCTTTTCACAAAACAACTTGCAAATATTAGAACAAAGGTCACACACATGCACACACACACACACACGCACACACACACACACACACACACACACACAGTGCATATGTGAGCTCTGCTGTGAAAACTCGCCATCTCGACAAATAATTTAACATGAGCCAAGGGCGTCAGATAGTTACCCATTTTTCCAAAGCGAATCATCTTGCTTTTGTTGAATCGAGCACAATTGTGTTGATACTAGTGGACTGATCTGCTCTTTGCTGACACTAACCCCTTTCACACAGAGAAGCCGCATTATCGCCGCAGCGGCGGTTTGCCAATTCTCCGCCGTTGGTCATTCACACAGAGCGAAGTATCTCCGCCTCAAAGACGAACCACTGTGTAATTCACACAGAAAGCCGGCGCTGCGGCTCCTAAAGAGATGATGATGATCATCATGATGATGACGTCTGTGTGTTTTCAAGGTGTTTCTCCGGTGTCTCCCCTGTCAATCTAAACCCGCGGATAGTTTATTATCATATGGATGTGTTGTGATTGAGATCCTGACCCACCAAACAGCCTGGAAAGTGACAGAGTTACGTTTTTCGCTCTAAATTACATAATTACATAATCGCCATCAGTAAACTGGATGCTGTCTGACTCACTCGCGGGGAGGGAGGCTGTTTTCTGGGGGAAAGTTCACTAAAGTCTCGGTCGGGAGGTCTGACCGTCTCGGAGATTTATTTACAACACAAACACTTGGTGAGTTAAAGTTTTGTGCTGTTTTTCGGGCAGAAATGTGACGACGAGTCGGTAGGACAGGCGGGAGGACAGATGCTTCTTCACCTATATCTGTGGTATTTTTTTCCTCATATAAGCTGGCAAAGACAGTTACAATTACTACGTTACTTTTGTTTGGTCCTGTAACGTTGCTTTGTGGGACATTTCTCTGTATTTAGTTAAGTGAGGGACCTGTGCAGTTATCAGACTGTCCGATCGACACACCCTCAATACTCGCAGCCGGCTTATCCTCTAATACTACCTCCAGAGGCGGATCAGCGCCGGAGCGAAATTTCACCCCTCGCCGCCTCCGATAAATTCACATGGAGGCGGAGAATTTGCGCAGTATCCCTGCATCCAAACGGCAGTGTGGATGGGGCTAATGGTGCCTGTTTCTCCTAAATCCCTCAAACAGGTTAAACTACCTTGGATGTAGAACCAACTGAAACCCACTGGAAGTACAAAAGAGTCTGATTTTCTCAGAGTCTCATTTTGAGTCTGATTTTGAATGAAAAACGAAAGAATCATTTGATGTGGCACGTATGCAGGAATACAATCAGGTTGCAACCAAGTGCCAGAGTCATTCTCACCTTTGAGAAGAAATCACTCAGACAGTCTTCCTCTACATGCTTCGATTCTCATGATCGTTCATACAATTTCTCTGTATATTAGGGTTGGAAAGCTCACATTTGTGGCTAGTAATGAAAGAAGAAAAGAGCAATCAGGAGAGAAGAAGGAGGGAACCTGCAAGGTGAAATAAAGCAAGGACGTGCTCGCTGGTTTGGAATGTAATATATCTTAATCTTCTTTGGGACAGCAGGACAGGTTGTGTGTGCGTGTATGTGTGGGGTTGTACAGTCAGTATGTGTTCACTTCTCACTGTGAAGGTGTTTGTGTATGTGAAGAGTTGCAGTGACACACCCCACCTTTCCCCATCCATCAGACAGACACTGCTTTTTTGGATGAGGTGACACTAGGCCAACCTGAATATATTTACAAAGGAACCTTTATGAACTCTGGTGAACGTGCCTTGACCGGCAATTACAGGCCGCACAGCAGCGTGCCTCCATAAAAACTCTTCCTAACTGCATCAATAAACGTGGGGAGGCAAAGGTTGACGGGCAGTGTTGGTCCTCACCGTAAAAAGCCTTAGCTCCTCTGTTGAACATAGAGGGACAGCTAGTGTCTCTATTTAAAACATTAGGAACGGAATTGGAATGTCAAACACAAACACACAGTATATTGTATGTGCAAATTCCTTAGAGATTACATTTTTGTCATCCTGTGCAGACACAGTATTTTTGAGTTTTGACATTATAGGTAAAACATTATTTCATTTCATTTTCAGCATTGTGTTGCTTAAGGCTATTAAATTCTGATTTTACTACATTGCATTTTTATAACATTATTAGCAGTTATTTCATTATGAGTTGTTGTTGTTTTTACTGGCTCAGAGGCTGAGTCAGATTTTTTCTTTCTTTTTGAATAACCAATTATACTCATAGCAGATGAGGCTGTTGCTTGTTCAGGGGTTAAGTCATAGCTAAAGTGATATAGTGGGTATGTGATCCATTAGACCCCCCTCTGTAAGTGGGTTTTTGCTTGGTAGAGATTTTTGGAGAGTGCCAGAGAGGTGTCAGCATCATATTGATCCCACGATACTGCAATCTTTCTTAATACCACTTTCCCCACAGACACAATAAGACAGAAGCAAAGATAGAGTGACAGACAGAAAAAAACAAAGTTTTATTTTGGTGAAACTCTCACATTATATGTCTGTGGTGACTTTGCAAGCACACTAATGGACACTCTTAACAAACTGTACTGTTAATTGTATTAACCTAAAATGCTTAACTGTTCTTATGCAATCGCTTCTCATCAATGTTTTAATGCCAAAACTAATGAGTACATGATCACCAAACCGTTTGTTCTTGCATACCTGGAACTGGCTATCAGCTTCATCCTCCACCAACACGTGCACCTCATATACTGCTGACATTGTACGCGTCTGTCTTTTTCAATGCTAAGGCTGCCTGATTGCCACTCCTCCTGTTTTTTAATTAGATGGTCTGATTAGACATTGACAAGAGGGGTGGGCATTGGGGGTGAAGAGAAAAAAAATAATTAAAATAGGGATTAGTCTGGTCTGGGACTCATGCAGACAGAATTAACGGCTTGCTCTGCCTGCCTCTATCGCTTGCAGATCAGTGTTGCTAATATCACAGTGTTATTAGCTTCACTATCCTCCCCAACTGTGTGATAACGGAGGATTACGGAAGGTGCTGCAGCCAGTGAGCTGGGAAAAAACAGTGTGATTCGTCTTATGGCTAATTAGTGAGATGTTTGAATGGGTGATATAGATCAGCTGATCGTTTGACAGAAGGCCAGTGTCTGGGGCTATATTGTACTTCAATACGGAAATGCATATGAAAACATGAAGAGCTTCCCCCCTCATGTGCATTCACGTAAATAAACAGAAACGGGTATTACATTACATTTGGTTATTATGGTATGGAAGCAGAGTGGCCATAGCAGGCCTGGGTCCAATCCATGCCCTGCGAAGGTGATTTCCCCTCTCTGTTTGTTCACACTGCTCAGTGATGTTAATTAGTGTTGCTGATGTGCCCTGGGTCGAGGATACTGCATAATGGAGCGCTTTGTTTGATCTACTGGTGTGTATGTGTGCAGGTTGCTAGCATGTATTATTTGTCTGACTGACTTGCAGTTCGGTGTCAGATGTTTCAACACGCGTCTCTGTTTTTCTCCATGTGAACAATGAATCATTTTTTCTAGAATTTGTTTTTCGATTTAATGTGAATGTAATGAATTTGTGAGTGGGACATTTGTGTAAATAAAACGTACCCGCATCTTTCTCATATCTCACTTCTCAAACAGAATTCTGAATGCACTTGAAAATAAAAAAAACTTTAGCTGTTTCTTGAGCAAACCTTGATGATGAAATTGCCTTTAGCTGCTGCAGCTGCACAGTGCATATCATGCAGGACAAGGATATCTCTGAAATATTTTTTTGTGGTTAGAAAAGTGCTATTTTGAAGTGACTGGGTCGGCATAAAGTAGTTTTGATGATGTTTGAAGAAACTTTGTTTCTTTGTATGGTTATTAATTCTCTTTGCATTGTGAATGAAAATGAGGTCTGAACTGAAATGTATCAATTATGATAGCAGATTTTTTTATTTTTTTTCCCCCTGAAGAATATGTTTTCTGATTAACCCTCAACAGAGAGCTGTGATCCTTTTTTCTCATTTGTGGCCCTTTTTGTCCGAGTCGTCTGAGTTGAGGTGAAGAAGAGGCACCTTTGCCCTTTTTAATGGGCTATAAATAGTACCATCAGTGAAAGGCAGATGCATAGTTTTGCTAAAGGATTATTGTGCCTTTTCTTCTCTTGGTGTGGAAGCCACGGGGAGGGAGTGGGAGGGCTGGCTATTTGCATCAACAAAGCTAATACACTCCTCATTCCCTGCAACATCCTTCCTTTAAATACAGTGCACTGACACAGTCTTTCTTTGGACTTGCCCCCACTTTCTTTCCCATCCATTACATGATATACCATTCTCATCTTGGTTTTTCATCTTTTCTCTGTCCTTCATATCAATTCTCCTTTTGAGAGCACACTCATCCTCCAGGATCCTTAATTGGCCTGCTGTAAGCCCTTGTTGTAAGCCCTATTGTATTTATTACTTCATTAAGCCATATAAGTTGTGGCTCCGACTATACATACTGCCTTATAGAATATACAATGTACAGTTCCCTACATGTTTTGATTTATTTTGAAATATTGGTAATCCTCAAGTGAATAGTCTTTAAAAATGGAACAAGGTTTGAATTCTAAATACAATACATTGGAAGGGAATTGTATATTAGTATTTGGCAGTGTTCTTCTCTAACACTGTTCACTCCATCTTTTCTCTCTTTTGCCCCTGTGCCATGTTCTTGGCTCCAACCCTTGGCCTGGTTAGGGCTCAGGAAGGCCCACAGCAGATTAGCTCAGGCTTTAGCTGTGCTCCTGACATCAAAGGTGCAAGGAGAGAGGAGGGAAACAGCAGAGGAGCAGAGACACAGGACAGCTAACGCTGGCACCAATGTTGTGAGGGTGAGAGCAGGACATGGACCAAGGCTGATCAAGAGTGGTGGAGGATGAAGAGCCACACAGACAGAGAGACTGTTTTAATTAGTTAAATGAAAGGAGACTAAATCGAGGGGAAGTAAGTTAATGGGGACAGGGTATTCAGATCAGACCAAGGTCAAAAAGTGTTTGTGCAGCCACATTTCATTTCTTATTTTGTACCCGGTCTGCCAGAGCTGCCAGAATCAGATTGATTTTCCCCGTCAAATAATGCCAATTGAGATTCGGACAATTACAATAATGGAACAGAAAGTTGGTTTCATAAACTTTTATTTTACCACCTTACCCCAGGCGAGTCCAACAGCGAACCCATTGTGCACTACAAGTAGATATAAAGCAGAGTTAATTAATTATTAACATTTAACAATTCTACCCAGGTCATGGAGTCTACACAGTGTAATATAAATACTAAATGTACATTACTCCCCAGAGCCAGGCGATTGATGTTCCTTGTCAGAATTAAACTGGATTAGAGATGATGAAAAATTAATCATCCTGTGGGGAAATTCTGATCATTATAGTTGGAAAGACATGCATATATGCTAATTTAGTAAATATAGAATAGAAGATTATACAAGTAGCCTACAGTACACTACACAGCACACTACACTCAATAATACAATAACCACCAAAAACCATACACCATAATGCTAGTCAACAGTTTGTGTCTCCAACGTTCTCTTGCACAATACAGTGTGACTGCTTATTCAAATCAGCATCACTTTATTTGATTCATTTTTTCTTTACTAAAAGACAATAAATTAATCATTCAGTCATACACAAGAAAAGACAAAAATGAATAAAGATCATAGGCATGTTTCCACGATTGAACTTTTATTTTGTTCTTATTTCATCACCCTTAGGGGTCCTGAGACATGTACAGCGAGCATAGCATTTGGCGGCAAAGGATGAATGAACTAGCTTGTAGGGATGTGACAGTTGCTGTTGCATTTTTTTTTAATTAGACCGACAATATGGGCGTATTTTTAAAGGTTTAAGAACATATAGGTTGATAGGTTGTCACATACCTTGCCATTTACCAAACATTAGAGTAGTTGATTGCCACAGCGATGTGTAGATCATTATGATTAAATGGTTTAACCAGGATATGGTTAAAACCAGGTTGTGCACAGTTTGGAACTGTAGCATGCATGTCCTTTGTGTATTTACGGTTTGACATGCACAGAAGCAATTCCAGAGTTAAGCCTGATTAGAAACAGAGGAACATGTTTAATTGTTGCAGTGTTTTTAGGAAAACCTGAGCTCTATTAGTCATCACTGGATACGGGTAGTGGATGATAGTCACTCAGAGCATTCACCTTTCCCTAAGGTGCTTCCAACCACGCATGTGTTCACAGAAGTGGTGAATTTGAGGCTAATTATCAAGCACACACTGCTGCGCAGGGAGCTCTGTGGCAGATCCCAAGGCGGGATAAAGTCACGCTCACATGCCTGCACTCCTGCACATGCCTACGCACACAAGAGATATATTTTTAGGGTGAAGATATTTGGGTGCTCATGGGCAGGGCATTAAAGTCACACCATTTATTTAACTGTAGCTAATTGAGTCCAGTGGGATTGTTTGTTGTTATTGAGTTTCCGTGAGCAAAGAAATGGCGGAGGAGGGAGGACATAACTTCACTTGTATATGCATGCATCTTATATAATGTTGTTCACAGCCTCAGTCAGTTTCCATTTTATCTCTCCAATCTAGTCCGCAGAATATGATAAACAGTCGAGTTATAAATAATTGTCACATTTGAAATCTAACACATTTCTGTTAAACATCATGACATTCGCAAATGAACATCACTGATTTTATTTTTAACCTGAGACCACAACAAATCACTGTTATTAAAACACAGCATCAGTCAGTATTAGTTAATGATCTCCACTGGGTATTATCTGTGAGATGTCATATCATTTAGAGATATAACATTAGTCATTGTTTAGACAGTGTGAGACGGATGCTTATGCTTTGCTCAGAGTGATGAAATACCTTTTCATTACTTTTGTTCAAACAAACAGGCTGGCATTGCCATATTGTTTGTCTACATGACTTGTTTGCAGAAAAAAACAAAAAAAACTTGGTCCTTGTTTGGCATCCTCACAATATGAATGCAGAAATTTAAAAAGGAAACTTGAGAGCAAACCAGTATAAGTACCGTGAAGTGACAGGGAAGGAATTGCAGTTCCTGTGACTTCAAATAAAGTATTCCCTATTCCCAACCTTCTTTTCCCATGCGTAGAAGTGCTTTTAGTGTAAAGTTTCAGACAGAATCCATGTTTTTTGCGGGCAATTACTTTGGTAACTTCTGGAGGTCCTGTAGGAATAGAACAGGACTTAAATTAGCCAGAAAATGTGTTTTTAGAAAGTCAAAATTTCCTGTAAATATTTTACTTCACAGTTGCTTTTTGCCCATAAGACACCTTTCCCCTGTGGTAGAACTTGCTGATAGCAGCTACCATTACAGTAGCATAAGCATAACATAACCACTGTACTGGAATGCACTTATCAAAAGGCAAATTGTCAACGCCGTTGTCTTTGGTAATTATCCTCTGGTGACTTTGACCTTTTTCACCACAGGACAACAGAGCCAGACAAGGCTCTTCCTCAGGGCCTTGTCCCTCTTACTCAGGATAGCAACATGCAGTACTTTACCCTGTGCGACTGTTACCGCTTGCTCTCTCTGTCAGGCAAAGACGGATGCTGATTGACAGCTAACACAAGGTCTCTGTCACAGTAACTGTAATCACATTCACCATGGAAAGGCTGAGGCATACTCAGTCTTTGATGCCCTGATGTCCTAGAGGTGCTTTTTACCATAATATAGTCTTGATTTAAGGGAAGTACATGCTGTACCTTCCATGTACTAGATGATTTTCTGGATTTTTCTTGCAGTGTTTCCAGAGGTGCTTCAACAATTTATGCTATGATTTCTTCTTATGAATGTGGATTTCTGATCTGTTTTTTAAGTTATGGCCAAAGTACGTTACATGTCCTCACATATTGATCAAGCTGATCGGTGCTTTATTTCTTGGGCTTCTCTCCATACAATGACTTCTAGTTCTAACACTCCTTTAAGTCAGAGGATAAGAGAGCTTGAAGGAAGATTTACAATGCTGATCTTTACCTGTTATTATTATTATTATTATTGTTGCTTTATTTTTTCATATTATTTGCTGATTGTACACTAAATACTGATTTAATTCCCATCCAAGCCACTCCATCTACACGTCCACCACGCATCCATCCTATTTGATTCCTCTTAAGTGCTTCATGCTTTGAGCTCCAATATTAATGAGAGTCAAATTAACGACGGTGCGTACATTGTGCTGCCATTAGGTTATTCCTGTCCCAATTAACTGGTGTTACTGCTGTCATTCTCATCACGGTGCCTCACTATTTAAAATTGTGCAGTCTAAAAGAGTTTCTGTAATTGTGCACTCTCAGCGGAGCTCTTTTGAGAGTGGCGTATAAAGTTTGTTTGTTGTTTGTTAAGCAAATGAGTGTTGCACTTTAAAGCTCGCTGCACAATGAGATTGTCTAAGTGACAAGAATGGAAGTTGAGTGACGTGGTGCACAGCTGGTAGACAGCTGTCACCAAACGCCGGTGTAAACAACTACAGCTGTACCTGTGCGTGCATGTAAATGTCTGCAACTTCGGATGCATGGTGTGTGTCTGTACAGTAGGATGATGTATTTGTGCACATGAATGGACCAGTAGCAAAGGATTTTGTGGCTTTAAATGAGAAGATAAGATTGAAGGAAAGACTTAGTAGCTGTCATCAGTAAGGTCCGCTCTGTTCCTATCTCTGTACGTTCATCAGAGTCAAACGAAATTTGATTAAATGTCCATTTTCTACCAAGTTGATTTGCCACCCAAACTGTTCACCTCTAGGCTCCCAGAATGATCCTGCTTCTGTTCGTCTTTGTCTTGACATTGACTCTATGTGCATTCCTGTTGCATCTAAATATCACTGTACATTGAAAAACATAGTTAAACATTAGCTTTTACCACCATCTGCTGTAGAGTTGATGTTTCATAGCTGTCACAGGGTTCTATAATATTACAATATAAGGCCAACCAAGTTTAGATGCTATTTTCCTCTTATCAGGAAATTCTTTTCAAACATTTATTGTTCATTTCAGTTCTTTGGAGACAATGGTCTGCTTCAAGTGTGTGTGTGTGTGTGTGTGTGTGTGTGTGTGTGTGTGTGTGTGTGTGTGCGTGTGCGTGTGCGTGCTATTTGCATTTTGCATCAAAATGTATAACAGAAACCACAATAAAAACAACAATGGTTGCACTGGAAACATACATACATACATATTTTCTACTTGACTATTGTGAATTGTGCCACATGTCGAGGCTGACTTTGTCATAGCACCCCTCGTTGGCATATTCTTAGATTAAGGAATGTTATATGTGTTGTGTATACACCAAACTGATTCCTGATGAGGAGATGAACTACATGTTGGGATATTTTCTGTAGGTCTGAAGAAGGTAGGCAGCATCTTGATGCGTGAGCGTTCAAACACAAGTGTTGTGGAGGGCCACAGGAGGTTGATGTGGGCTGCTATATAAAGAAGCTATATTTAAATAGCTGTACTCTTATGCACTCATCACTGTCTTTGCTATTTCCACCCAGAGTGGCATTAACTATGTTTTAATGTTACAGAGAAGAAAAAAAACAACTTTATTCCCCCTAGTGTTTTTCTCTACTCATTTTCCTTCATCACTTGTTCTGCCTGGCTTGCTCACTTCCAACTGGCAGGCATGCTGCTGATTAATGTGCTCATAATCACCACGGAGACAGAGAAAGGTGATTAATACTAGTCATTTAACATAGTTAGAACCTCCACAGAGAGTGTTTGTCTCAGTGTGTGTCGCTCACTGTGTTTGTGTGCCTTCCTGCTCCAGGTTTTGATGTGTGTGTGTATGTGTCTGTGTGTGCAGATTTTCATGTGTGTGTGTGTGTGTGTGTGTGTGTGTGTGTGTGTGTTGTGTGTGTGAGTGTGTGTGTGTGTGTGTGTGTGTGTGTGTGTGTGTGTGTGTGTCGGTGTGTGTGTGTGTGTGTGTGTGTGTGTGTGTGTGTGTGTGTGTGTGTGTGTGTGTGTGTGTGTGTGTGTGTGTGTGTGTGTGACTCGAGTCCGAATGGAAGAA
>OMLP01036532.1:3836-17150 GCA_900302685.1 Spondyliosoma cantharus | reverse complement strand
TCACTGTGTTTGTGTGCCTTCCTGCTCCAGGTTTTGATGTGTGTGTGTATGTGTCTGTGTGTGCAGATTTTCATGTGTGTGTGTGTGTGTGTGTGTGTGTGTGTGTGTGTTTGTGTGTGTGTGTGGCTGTGTGTGTGTGTGTGGCTGTGGCTGTGTGCATACTGTACATGTCACAGGAATGATTTATGTGTTTCCACTCTAATGACTCTCGGGTAATTGTTGTGAGATGAAAGCATGTCTACACCTTTTTAAATGTGTCATTGTATCAGCAGCCTGTGGATAGAGATGGAATTCAGGGTTTCCACTTGGATTGACAGAGATCTTCTCTGAACTGACAGATCATTTGGGACAGAAAACAGGAAAGCACTTGTATGTTGTTAGATAGATAGATATAGATATAGATATATGTGCCTACAGTATATTATTATGGAATAATCTCCAGGGTTTTGCAGTCTAGTCAGTGGCTACCCAGCCTAATGATATTGGCTATTAAGGCTTCATTAATCCACACAGTGAGGGAATGGGGATGGGAATGATGTGTCTGTCCACATACTGCAGTCACTGCAATGTCCTCCATGGACCCAGATTTATTTATTTTTATAGGGTTAGAGATAGAGAATAACTTGTCAGTGCCAGAGGTAACGCATTATGTTTCCCTCTGACCAAAAGTAGAGGCATGTAGCATAACAACACATAGACACATGTACAGTGCACACACACGTGTATTGTAATTATGACTATGATCATCGCTATCATCTTCATTATCATTAGCAACATACCAAACCAATGAATAATGTGCCTTATTAAAAAACTGAAACGACCCCAGAGTAAAAATAGCCAAAGTAATGCAGTCAGTGTCTAAAGCTTGCATTATGTATAGCTTTTTATCCTTCTTAACAGTAGTTAGTTTTAAACACAATCGATTGCAGTCGTGGACATCAAGAATAGTTTTTCAAATGACTCACTGCACATAAGGAGTTGCTTTTCAGCACCACACATTAATTAAGAAAGATCAATGGGATACTGAGTTTTGCTTCTTTCGTTTGTGAAACAACTTTTGATGTTAGCAGCATTAACAGAGTTCTGATCACACACAGATGTTTAAATACATGTATTTCATCATCCTGATATTTTAGTTTTTACATTGCATAAACCGTTTATGTTTACCTCTTTAAAGTAGGATCTCTAATATGTAGTCAAGTGTTTTGCACTTATCTCTGAGTGGGTAATTCATCATTGAAAAAAGGAGTGACAGTGGAAGGAGGGATTTAAGGCTGACTTGGCACCAATTGTTGCTTCAGATCAGTGAAAGGTGGAAATTACACAGCGGACCTCAGCTGAACTGCAATTGCAGTAATTCATTTTTGTCTAGAAACTGTTGAAGATGGGTAATGTAAACAAGCAAATGACATGTCCCAGACATTATTGCTGAGAGGCAAAGTGACCCATGGTCAGAGTTTTGCATCTGAATTCTGTGCAGGCAATTATTTTTCACTCTTACAAAGCTATATTTAACCAGTCTGGAACAGCAAAAACAGCTGTAACAGGGCCAGTACTGACTCACTCACTCAAGAGTGCTACGCATGCACAGCAGCATTTTATGATTGATGTATAGTCCCGTTTTTGGTTCACATAGCTGTGATCATAATCTCAAAGACATTAAAGTAAAGCCCTCACACACCGTCACAGAACACCCTGACAGAAAGTAATGGCATCCGGGTAATACTTAACAACTTTTGCTCTCTTGCACACACGCTCACACATACACATCTGCAGTATCAACAGTAGTGTGTGCAGTTAAATTCCCCTGTATTATGTTGGTTCATATAAACTCAGGTAGTTAATGGGCGCTTTCTATCATGCGCATCGAATCAGACACCTGCAGTGAGCACAGGCAGTGGATTTATCATGGCAAAGGTGAGGGGGGTGAAAGGTCAGCGCTGACTCAGGAAGAAGCAGATGGAGAGGCCTCTTTTAATTGGATGGTTGTTTTACGACAAATCCGTCACGGTCATGGGTGATGTATAAGAGATGTCTCTTCTCTTCTCTTCTCTTCTCTTCTCTTCTCTTCTCTTCTCTTCTCAGGTGTATTCCATCCTTTCCCTTGCCACTTTACTTGATTGATGACTTTAATATTTACCTGCGATCTCCTTCTTCCAAGATTGGGCCGGGAACGATAAAAAAAATAAAATAAGGCAGAAACACATTTAAGAGATTAATACCTTTTAAAGCTGAATAAGGTATATAACCATAAAAGTCTATATGAATGCATGTTATCTCCCTCAAATGGTTTTCGACTGGAAGACCAATAAAGGCTAATGGAAGAAGAGATCAGGCTCTATCAGCTCGGGTGAATATCTCAGCTCTCTGCTGTATAATGGAAGAGAACTTGGCCCACTTCCACTTTGCCCAGATATCTTAAAGGCTTAATTCTACCTGGCCCGTTTGAAGTCAAATGTAACACGTGGAAGAGGGATCAAAGTTTGCTTTGAACAGATTGAAGCCCAAATTGAATCAATGTGACGAGAGTGGGTATTCATCATGCATATTTATTCATCGGTATATGTGTGCATGTTTATGTTTGTAAGTTTGAGCAAATATTTGAGAACACCTACCTGTGTTCAGGTGTGAATGTGTGTATACGCCCAGTCATTTTACTTAGCTTAACTTAGGCAGATATAAACTTCTCTGAGAGGCTGTCATCAAAGCCCACATCTCCGTCATCTGCCAGCCCACAATAGATGTTTGAATACTTTCATTTCACCATCCCTCTCTCAGCAGTGCCAGCCATCTGGAATTGGGATTGGCATGTTCTGTTAGTCCCCTTGTCTGATCAAACTTTTACAATCCGTTCCCCAACTTTCAGCATGCATATCCCACTTCTTAACCTTAATAGTTTATAGCCCCTAAATGTAGGAAGTAACAGACACACTCTTCATGACCATTTCAGTTCTTGTGTTTGAGAGGGAGAAAGACGGAGCAGATAGTGCTGAAAGTGGCATCCATTTGCATTGCGTATTTTCCCAAAAGTAGGCACAGAGCAGCGGAGTAAGACAGAGGGAGGGATTACAGGGAGAGATGGCAAAAGGGAGAGAACAAACGCTAATCTCTAAAAAAAAAAAAAACTAACTCTGAAAGCTAGACAAAGGGCCAGCGAACACAGCCGTAGAATAAAGGCCTCCTCTTTCTTTTTTGCATCCCATACTCAGTTCATGAATTAGAAGAATCTTTGAATGGGTGCACAATAGAATGGCTTTGTCAGCGACCCTCAAACTAATTAAAAGAAAACAAATACATGAAGCTCCTGGGGATAAAAATACTGTGGGTGGACAGCAGGAGGGACAATGCGGAAGAAGAGGCACGGAAAATAAAGGTTGTGGTTGAGTTTTGGCAGCTCTGGTGCCTGGATGACTCATCCCCTATGTACTCTGGAAGCTGCTCATCTCTTGCCCGTTTCTTCCTCCCACCACGAAGCCTCATTTGCCATTCTCCCGTCGTAGAGACCTCACAAGCCCAGAGAGATGGTATTTGATCAGTAAAAAAAACCAAAACTTGAGAAACAAAGAAAACTTTATAACTTTGTAAAGAAATACAGAAAGATTACTTTAATATGGCCAGACATTGAGTGAGCATCGCCACGAGGGACAGACAAGTCTAGATGAGATGAAAGAAGGGAGCAACTGGGACACCAGATGTCCATCTGGGGTCCATCCACTATCCTTTTTCCAGCCTGTTCGAGTGGCTCATTACCACATGCAAGACAGCTGAACATGTGGCTTAACAATCAGAACCAGAAAATTATTGATAAATTGAGACAATCTTTAGGTTGAGCCTTGAGCTGAAATTAGCATAAATAAAAGAATGCGGAGGACAATTAGAAGATAATGGAGAAAGATTAGAGAAAGCAATTTAAAACCTTTAGAGGCAGTTTGCATCACGCTAACATGAAAACTGAGGCGATTGATAATTAGATCAGTCCGTCTAAAAGACCATCACATGATCACTTGACTTTCATTAGCAACACAGAATAACATTAAAATATGTCATTCGTGTTCATGTCCTGGCTGTGTTGAATGATCTTACAAAGAGAGAAGGCTTGTACTTTGCAAATCTTTGCCTTGATACCTCAGTGTAATTCAGTTTTTGTCTCATTTCCCTAGTCGGTGAGCTGCGTAGAAGTCCTACCTATGTGCTCTGGAGGGCTTCGGGCTGCCGGAGCAGATACGCAGCGCAGCAGACCTGGTGGAAGTTAACACATAGACTAAAGTGAAACCTATCAGCTCTGCTGGCGTGGCGGAACTGTCACGCAGCGGACAAGTATCTGGTGGAATCACGGGAGTTCGTTTCGCCATTGTTCGCTGAAAGTGAAACCTTCTCCTTCCACGCTCGGAACTACTTTAGCTTTAACTTTTACCTCTGGCTTGCTTCTCCTCACGGGGCTCTCATGCTGCACTCTGTGTTATGTCAGGGGCAGGGCCCCGCCTCCCCACACAGAGACAAAGAGTGACTGACAAGTGGGTTCACGTGAGAGACACGAGGAAAACAAACAAGCATGCAAATGGAAATCATCGAGTTCGGCAAAATTATCAAGCTAATTTTTATTTATCGTACGATGAATTGATTTATTGATTATCGTGACAGGCCTATTGTTAACACTAAAGCTAACAGACATCTGTTTTTCCGAGACCTTCTGCTGGCACAAACTCATGGCAGAGACATACATGTGTGCTGACTAGAGGCACAGTCATGATGCTCTTGCACTACAGCACAATCTGTAAAAGAGGCAGAGAAGGAAGATCAGCATCAGATCAGCTCCTCTCATCTGCTTTTAAAGCAGCAAACAGTTTGCTAATGGGCTGGAAAAAGCAAATGTCTTTGAGGAGAAAATAACCTCAGAAAGCAGAATTGCAAAGCACAAATATACACCTCAAATATGCCTCTAAGAGCAGTAAATGTCCCTTTTTAAGTTGGATTTGAATATCTCAAGACACTGCATGTCCTGAAGATGGGTAATGATGCACTCATCGAGAAAAAATTTAAATTAGACTCACTACATCTATATTACCTTGTAGTTTATCTTTTCCATGCTTGTTATGCATGACCTGTGTGAATGAATCGACAGTACATCCCTCCTATTAGATCCTTAAAGGGGATAGGATGGCATCAGATTTGGAATCAACTAAAGGGAAAGACATTATATCTTCAAATATTGTGAATAATAATAACAATGTGATAAATGTGTATTGTTAATCCTTTTAATGTGCACTGGCTGCAATTTTTATACAAGAAAAAAATACCTCAAATTCGTCATACATGAAAGTGTTTATATGCTTCTGGAGAGGTGACCTTTTGGCTTCCACCTATGAAAGCTCTTATATATTGCTGTATATATTCTTGTTTTTTAAATTAGAATCGGTCTGAGTAGGTGGAAGTGTGAGCACAATCTCAGCCAAAAAGCATTCAAAACTGTACTGCACCACCTGATCTGCATAATCACAACCTTAGTTGCTCTAATATAACCACCTCAGTGTGCGGGGGAGCATTTGGATCCTAAAACAGGTGCAAACACAAAAAAAGGTGGCCATGTTTGTGCTTTTAACAAGCTAGCACGAGTACAAAATAGAGTTTTAGTCTTCTTTATTTCTGTTTAGAGAGCCTTTTTCAGAGTCAATCTGAAAATATGCCAGAAAAGGACTGATAACTAACAATAGTAAAATATAAGGAGACCATTGTAGGAGAAGTGAGAGCCAAAATAGTAGTTGTACAGAGGAGTGGGTGATTTAGAGTAAAACGAGAGTGTGTGGATAGTAGCCACTGAATCCAAAAATGATGTAGAAGTATGGACATGGTAGATGTTTGTCCCAGCAGGATGTGGTAAAAATGTCTCCCGATCATGAATCTTCTCCTGGTCTATTTTCTCACACTTATTCTCTGCTGGTTCAAGCAGGCCGTTGTATAAGGGTTTGCAAATGGTGCTGAGTAAAATGGGTTCAAATGTAAACCATTGGAAATTCATTGCAAGTAGACCTTCAAACTAAGCCTAGATGGATTTTAATTGTCATTATAGCTTTGTATATTTTTCCCACTTGTAGTTAATTAGCTTGCTCTATACTTTATGTTGACCTTTATGTACTGCACTACCCTTTAATACGTGGGAGCCGTGGGGCTTATTGTTTTAAAGGGAAAGTTCTGACTATGCACTATTCAGTTCAGTGCCTTCATTATAAAAAGTGCACGGGAGCAGACTGTACAGCAACACTGGTATATATGCCATTTAGTTTTATTAATGCCAGTAAGTTGCTGTTGCTAATGGCCTCTATTAAATAATGTATGCATTTAATGACCACATGGACCTCAAAAATAATAAAAAGTGATGCACATATTAGGCATTTCCTGAAACCAGTAGCAGTCATTTCAAGTAAGTATATTTAAAAGTTGTTCATCATCAGAATTAAGTTAGATTTTATAATTTATCAAACAAAGTTTGGGAGCCAAAGGACTAGATGGATTAATGTTTAAAAAAAAAAAAAATCTTTATTGTGCCCATTCATACCTTTTGAAAGGAGACATTGTGAATCTTAAGTGCTTCATTGTGCCTGCACAACGTCAATATGCTGAGAGGACATGCTAGCGTCTGATGCATCTGACATTAAAACATTCTCCGTTGAAACAAATTTAGCCCGTTGCACACTGTGCACGGACATGCAATCACACACATGCGCATATGAATACAAACAGATGCATGCAAACGCACAGCTGCGTCTCCCCTAACGTAACAATGTAGTTATTTCAGGATGCTCTGTTCTCAAGGGAATACAATCTGCCGGCTGTGTTTGGGGGATTTGACAGTGTTGCCAGGTTCAATATCATTAGCATGGTTTCACCTGTCTCCTTGCATACTGCGTCATCTCAGACTCACTCTGAAAAACTAACAGCTCACATACACAAACCACAACGGGGTAGACATAGAGAACAGGGAAAGACAAGGGAGAGAGAAATGTCCAGCGAAGCATGGATGTCCATATTAACGTGACAGATGATCTGATACTGGATCCTCAGTTCTTGCCATGATTACAACAAGTGAAAAAATCTGCAGTTAAGATTAGCTCATTTAACGTGTTTAAATATTTATTACATCAGGTTGTTCACATTTGCTTTAAAGGAATAATTCAACATTTTCTAGAACACGTTCCTGCACTTTCTTGCCCAGAGTTAGAGAAGAAAGTGAATTTAGTGAACATTTTAGCTACTCTATTTTAGAAAGGGGAACAAAAATACAAAAAGAAGGCATGTACAATAACAAACTCTTGATGGGAATTATACACACATTGTGTAATACTTTGTATTAACATTTCGTCTGGTCATGTACCTACCTTCCCCACTTTCTGACCATCTGATGTTTCCTGTGTTTTTCCCGTAGGTATAGTGCCAGTCCACCAAAAGAAATGCTCTGTTACCTTGAAGAAAGTTACAGATTTCTCTTGGAAACATTTGGGATAATGAAAATACACAACCATACAAAATATCTCACAAAGTTCTGGTCGTGTTTAGACATTTTATTGCTAAATGTTACATCATATTTTCGAACCTTCCTATAGTTCACAGCACACAAACATGGTGTACTTTGGTGTACTACAACACGTTAGTGCTGAAACACTATGGGTCTTTTGTTTGTTTTTAATAGTTTCTGAATAACACTGTAGTTAAATATCAGTTCAGGGCGAAGGTATTCATTGTTGCAATCCATTGTGGATGCATCAAAGCAATTCCTCTAAAGCGTCAGGTTGCAATGCATGTTTTGAAGTCATTGGCACTGGTTTTGGGGCTCACTGTATACTTTGCTTCTGAACATTCATAGAGCACAGAGAGGTGAGAGAGAATGGTAACTCATTGAACATCGGAATCGCTGCTGTCAGACTTGCTTCTTGAGTTTTGATGGTAGTGAGCCGTACATGTGTTAGCACAGTATAACCTTGAGTAGAAGTCGTTTAAAGTAATACTATGGCGTGTTTCTTTCCCTTAAGGTTTGTGTCCGCTAACTGCCTCTTTACCTGGCTTTTCGTGGTCACGCTGCGATGATCGCAGTGTCTTTCTCACCTCTTTTGCTCCATCTTTACTGCCTCAAGCCTCTTTTAGAAGAGAAGGATGATGTCCCTGTAATCGCTCGAGGATATTATTGGTATTTGTTTATTGTTGTGTTTGATAGATCTACAGGGAAGACTCAATTATCAGTGCCGCCTTTAAGAGTGACCTTGGAAACTCATTTGTTTTTCTCCCGTTAACCACAGATCCAATACCGCTTGCAGACGATTACCCCACTGAGAAGTGCAGACATGTTGTTTTGAGTTGTGTGATGTGATTGATGGTGTGTCTATTCGTGCGTTTGTGTATTAGGATGAATGTGTGTCTTCGGCAACCTTCCTCGGTGATGACGCTGAAGTGTCATGTCAGCAGAGTTTGACAGAAATTAAACAGAAGAGAAGAAATGTAGAGAATAGCCACTAGTTTGACAATGTCTGTATTTGTCTTTTGCTTCATCTTAGTCAAACAAGTAATTTGTGCGTGTGTGGGTCATTTTGTTCCAAGTAAAACATTCAATAATCTAAGCCATTAGGCGCTGCATGGTTTCCTCATCAGAATCGTTCCTTAGTCCATTTGATAGCAGTTCAGTCCTATTGCTCTGCTCTCTGTGACTTTGCCCACGTCCACCTTGACTTTTTAAACAAGAGTAATAAATCACACTGACGCTGGAATCAATTGCAGAACAAGTGGCACTAAATTCTTTACTTCCATGAATTGAGCGCTTGAGTTTATGATTCTGTCCCTTTTTTACAGCTTGTCTGCATGCAAGTGCGGCTATTATCAAAATATCTCAAAAAGTAACAGTCACATTTATAATCAGTGGAAAGGTCAAGAAGAATGTTTTATACAGATTAACTCCAAACCAGCTTTTATGATGAATTATTGAGGTCACCCTCTTAAACTTTGATTAGGACTGCAGGATATGGTAAAACCAAATCATATTGCAATTATTTTGACAAATATTGCGATTTAATTCACGATTAGTGGGAATGATTGTTATTGTATCGCAATTTACATTTTCACTGTAAAAAGGCTATTTGAATTGCGATGAATTAACATTTGAGACAAAGCACATTTCTTACATCTGGAGAAAAAGATACTGTATGTTGGCCAGGGCATCTCTGCCATGCTACACTACTTGATTATGATGCTGTTCTGTACATAGTTTACCTTTTATTAAAAAAAACTGCCATTTGGATTTGGAAATGGCACTTGGCTGAATTGCAATTTCCAAAACGTTTTAATTGATTGTGTTGCCTTAATTTGTGATAACTTTGAATTATTTTATTTTTTGCAGTGTACAAACTCACAGATTGTGACTCAACCAAACTAAACCAAAGCCCAGGTATCAAGTCAAAACATTTACATGTTATAGCTTCTTAAATGTTATGATTTGCTGCTTTTCTTTATCATTACTAAAAAATAAATGACGAGTCTTTGGGCATTGTATAGAATAGATTGACAGTTTGATGTTAAAGCAATCAGCAGGGTAATCAGTTCTGCAAATGTTAGTTGAAAGGATTATAATCTGAGTTAAGCATGTAAATGAGCAGTTGTATTTCTAAGTGTAATCTAGGGTGGTTACTGACCTAAAGCAGTTCTTCACCTGACTCTAATCTTCACCTTTGTCTGTGCACACCACTCTCACCAATATTTTTGAAAGATTTTTGCCAGGACCTAAACTTTGCTGATGTCCCTCACAGACATGACACAGTGTCTGATGTAAATATCATGTCAATGTCGAGCAAAGCTCACAATTATTCACTTGAGACTTGCGCTGGTGTGGCTATTTTACATTTCTCTTTGGTAGCGGAAAAGACAGTGAATGGCAGGGAACCCATTGAGGTTAGGTTTAATTTGCATGGGTATTAAAATTGTAAGAATATGTCCTCAGAGCGCTATCACACCCACATTTTACTGCCTTTGAAAAAGAGATCTGAGTCATGATTAAGGAGGAAATGTGTGTTTGACGAATGTTTATAGGTGACAACATCATGGAAAGGTCTTATAGAGTTTTCTCCGAGCTTTAGGTGTGTTTTAACATCTACTGTATTTAGAGTGGTTTTAACAAAACTATTATACAAACGCGTTTACAGGAAGGTTCAAGAAGAAAAGTAAAAAAAAAAAAAAAAAGAAAAGAAAATGAATAAGGGAAAGGAAGTCAAGATGAAGGCTGGTGCGTTGTTCTTCCCAAAAGGAAATTTCTTTCAATCAGTGTCCATATTATATGTTCTGTGAGGGCAGAAAATGAGTTGTGGGAAGAGGAAGAAAGGAATCCCTCAGAAGATTTAACAAGGCTTTCTGATGGGGCCAGAGGTCTGCCCATGAATAATACATGAAGGCTTAGAGAGGAAGAAGAACAGACATTTTGGATCTGTTGGACCAGGGTGTCTCTGGGAAAAGTGAGCATGTTGGCTCTGATGGGTCGGCAGTTTTACTGGCATGGCCTGCAGAGGTTTAAGCACCTCTGCAGTGCCTTGTTTTTGCGCTAAGAGCTTCAGTCCAGTGCAGCACAGACCCATGAGACATAGCTGCCTTGGAGGCCTCTCTTAATACTTTGGCCTTAACTTATAGTGCAAGGTTGATGGTTTTTACTGCCTGGGTGGTTGTTGTTTGAAGAAATGAATGAACAGCGTAGAGAGTTCTTTGTTGTTTGAAGCAGGGGGCTCTGGTGGTTCATTTAAACCTCCAGTGTATGTCTGCTCTTGGTTGCATCTGAAGGTCACAGCTACAGCTCCACTGCCAGCACTTTAATACAGCCAGTCTGGACTTAAGGGTCTTCCACACTGATTAGTTTTACCTCTGAATGATGTGGCGTGTAGAGAGAGCGAAGGGGAGATAGAGGAAGAATTTATTGATGCCTGTTTACTATGAATGTTTGCTACTGGTGGTGTGCGTCTCCATGTGTGTGTATGCATGTGCATCTGGATAGGCTGGCCTGTGCTATAACTCACATAGCCTCATTAAAATGCTCAAAGTTTTGGCTTTAAAGTCACTGTGACCCTCGGTCTGCTGTAAAGACCAGGACCTGCATACTGAGCAGAGCTCTGATTGATCTGCCTAAGAAGCTGCAATTATCAGGGACAGTCTCTGTCCAGATTGGGCCGCGTCACCGCCGCACGCATAAAAACACCCACACATGACGGTCATCTGACGCTATATCTCAATAAATGAATGCGCTGAGTGGTGATTTGAAGTGTTTGATCTAAACGCGGGGCAAATCACCTTTGACACCTGAACTCCGCCCATCACTGATTATGCATAGAGTCATTTGACACCGTGCCCCTTGAACAGAAAACAGATGACATGAAACGATGAATATAAAGCAGAAAAAAGTCCCATTCCACAGGGGGAAAGGTTGCTGAATTTCCTGATGACGACGACCTTTGTTCAAAATCCTGAAAGACATTAACAATTTAATGAGTCACATCTCATCATTATGGAAAGCATCTCTGTGCTAGTGTTACATAAATGGATCTTGACTGGTCCTCCTAAGACCTTCAATCAGGATATGTCAATGAAAAGACAAGTCTAAGCAACAGGGATTTTGCAAATCTAACTTCAGACACCCATATATCGGATGTTGCCTGTAAAGTTGTGTAACCATTAAACAATTTCAGGCCTTCAGTGATTTTTTTTTAGAGCATGCAATGTAAACGGAAGTAAAGAGCTGCATTACAACCTAGCTGTTTTTCAGAAAGCTCTGCGTAGCATTGTGTGGTTCACAGCTTAGTGAAAACCACTGGCTGCCTACATCACCTTGCCTTCCCCAAAATACATTTCTTGGACAATCATCAAAAGTCTGACTCAGACTGAGGAGCTTTGGGGCTTGGAATGGAAACTGATTTAGCCCTGTGCTCTCAAGACAATTCCGCATAAAATCTAATATGGTTGGCCAGACCGAGAGAGAGCAGGAACTATAGAAGTAGCCACGACACCCTTCAGGAGACCTCCGTCAACCAGCTCAGGAGTTTTTCTGATGGTCACTTTCACCCTAAAACTTTGATGTTTTCAGCACATGAAAGGGCAGGCAGTGAGAAGGGCTGAGGGAAAAGTCTCACTGAGTCAAAATGAAATCTATGCTGGTCTGTTCATCCCTCATTCAATATTTATTAATCACCTTATCCCTAATGGAAAAAAAACATCAGTTCCTCATCCTCTACCACTGCTGCTGTTTATCAAAAACTTAAGTCAGTATTTAGCTTGTTTGTCGTGTGGTAATGAAAGTTGATTCTGGCTCAAATTGCTCTTTATTTCAAAGAGAAGGTTTCATTTGTCCCGCTGGTGAGAAGAGGAGTGACAACAGAGCCGTTTTCATTAAAATTTTGATGCAGGCTTTAAGGCATTAGATTTAGTACCCAGGACATTAAGCTGTCTCAGGACCAGCTATGTACTTAGAGCCAGAGGTGATTTTGACACTGCCAGTCTGAGTAGCACCACTCCAGATGCGTGTGTGCCAGACACTACATGAGTCCCCTCAATGCTTCATCTTTCCCGTTCTCTTAAGTGATAAAACATCTCCTGAGGCATGCCGACTCACTTTATCAGTCTTGCACTCGCTGTTGTAAATCAAGGCCAGTGTCGTACAACATGGCTGCACACGTCTGCCTCATTTTCATCTCACCATGCAGCCTCCGGGCCACACTGAGAGAAAGGAGAGCGTAATAATCTGATAAGATAAATAACTTAATTCTTCATATGTCTAAAAACGTTGCAAGAAGAGGAGGATATCAATAAAGACAGTGTGTATGTGATTAAAGTGATGTAGGATATTTATGTGCAACCCCCAAGTCAGGGATAGTAGTGGAATAATCATTGAATGAAATGGACGAACAAGCGCCCATGTTCAATATGGATAATGCTGTAATCTATTGTGTAGGTGTACACGGTATGTTTGATTGCTGTTCTTCATCACTATTTAGATTAGACAGATTTTTTTATGATGTCTAAATTTCATGAAATCTTGTAATTTTATTGCATTAAAAAGCCCAGTGCAGGGTTTGTCTCTTCCCCTGTTAAAATGATTTGGTGCATGGATAAGTTAAGCAGACGTGGTTTGCCAATGAAAGCAAATATAAGACATTAACATTAGCAGCAATACAGCCGTTGGATAGCGTAGTATGAGTCTCGGTTCAAATCTTTGAAAGTCAAGAGAGAAAGTGAGTTTGGGCCGTTTACATACATGCAGCACACAAGTTGTACACTTATTGTGATAAACGCCTTTACGCACGC
>OMLP01036526.1:0-27735 GCA_900302685.1 Spondyliosoma cantharus | reverse complement strand
GCAGTAAATAACCCCCTTAACAGATTTTGTCTTTTTTTTTTTGATGTCAGATTATTTATAACATAATGGTGATGAATGCTGGTTGAAGGGCCCCCAGGGATTTTTTTTGCCTCGGGCCCCAACAGACTCTAGCAGCGCCACTGCAAACCACTATATGCAAAATGAACTGTGAAATGTTAAGAATTTTAAACATAACAGCTTCAGGATCATTTTGATGATACAGAGTTGTTATAAGTTGAATGGTGTCCCTGTCACAGCCACCTTGCCTCCTATCACTTGTCTTTGCCCTTTGTAACTTCAGTGGGTAGGATCACAGCATTATGTGTTATTATGGACACTACTTGTGTTCTCGCAAGACCCCATTTCTGATTGGTAGGCAACACTGGTTGCAAACTCTTTCCTTGACTCAAATTGATATCACTTACAGAACAGTCGGCATCACTCATCCCTGAAGCCGCTCTTCACTTTCAGAGTGTCTCTGTTAGGTACCACCTTGCCAGTCCAGAGGCTCTCTGGTGTAAATGGGCCTTGCTGGTGTATTTCTAGTGGTTGTTTAAAAGAAACTGCCAGCAGTGGAGCTGGTGCAGTGGGCTGTGAGCTGTAGTTGCCCCAGTAAACTCACAACCATCACTGGCTGATGCAGCTGCAGTGTCTCTGGACTCATTCTGTAGAGTGGACGGGTCAGGTGGCGGCGCAGTGGGAGTGTTTCTGTCCACTCAGAGACAGTGAAGAGGTGCTCCAGAGGATGAGTGACCCAGACAGAGGAAGCAGCAGACCAGGAGAGAGGCTGAAGATATAGGTGTGTATCTCCACAAAACTACAACTCAGACACCGCTTAAAACCGACATTACCAGAGCTACTAACAGAGAATGTAACCTACGAAGCCAACCAATCAGAGGTGGAGTAGGGCGGGTCTTGTGAGAACATAAGCGGGATCAATAGTACAAGTTTTCGAGACATAACATTGTAATGACAATAAGCTTGTTTGTAGTTAGCACCTACATTACCTCTCGGAATAAAGTTTCCATTACATAAGAACCTTACAGGATTTTAATGATTGTTCCAGGTATTAGTCAAACTCTCGGGTGTTGCCAGCAAAGTCATCACTTGTAAAATGCTGTTTATTTTCATCATCATGTTATCAGCAGGATAATATAATTCAAGGTGCCCATAGTTATTAATTAATGGACGCCATGTTGTCCATTACTTCCTGATAAAGTTTGGCATATCTGTTTTTCACTTATATTAAACAAATCATGGCACACAGTCACCTGTCGCCAAATGTTCAACATAAAAATGTATATTGACATACATGATTTTAAAATGTTCATTCTTTATAATGACAGTATTTATATGCATTATTTAATTTTGTCATGTACATTTTAAGCAACAGTTATGGAATTATTGGAAAATGTAATTATACATTTGACAAATATGCCCAAATGTAACACACATAGCCTACTGTATATATTTACTGTATGTACGTGATTTATTTACCTTTGTTTTGACATAGACATGCTGTATATACTACAGTATATTTGTATATTATATATCACAATATATCAGATTATTGTAAAATAATATCCAGATAATAGTTTCTATTTTAAAACCTGCTTCTATTTTGAGCTTTTCTAAAAGTGAAGAGCCCTTTTGCTTTGCAGCGTTTGCCTGGCCGTCTCTTTTCTCACTCTTTTTCCCTCTATAAATAGATGGTAAATATGTTTGTTCCTTATCTGAATCTGGCAAAGAGGAGAAGAAATAATAGTGGAGGCAGAGCTTCTCTCTTTTATTGTTAAAGTGTGGGCAGCAGAAGAAGTGAAGAAGTGTCCCCTCATGTTTTTGTATTGGCTGGAAGAAGTCCGAACCCACAAAGAGGGAATGTGGGTGAAGTGTACGCACACACGCACACACGCACGCACACACACACACACGCGCACACACACACACACACACACACACACACACATGCTACAACTGTGTGAAATGCTGTGATGATGAACTGTAAGATGAACCAATGGAACTGCTGATCATTTGTAGTCCAAGTGAATATGATAGCTGGGACATTCTGGAGTGTGAATGTATGTGTGTGCTTTGAATTAACATGAAATGTGTCACTCTGAACTTTGAGGAAGTGTTGATAAAATTATGTGTTTTTATTTGTATTTCTAATGAAATCGTGCGTCAATAACAAACTGGTGCCTTCAGTTTTTAATGTTTCACATAGTGTACAACAAGCAGACATATGAAACAAATGAAAGTAAAACCTAGCAAAACATTGCATCAGTAAGGCTGACTCGAGATCAGCTTCAGTGCTTCTTGACATGGACATAGAAAGGGCATAAAATTCTATTGGAAGGATAAACTGCATTTTTCTAAAACTATCTAAGTTAGTTGGCTTTGTTGGTTGCGTTTTATATTCTTCATGGTCTTGGTATTTGGTATTTTTCTCATAGGACAATCTCAGGTCCTTGGTTGGTTGACCACCAGACATTTTCATCTTGAGAGATACTTTGATACTTCTAACAGCTATATTGGCATGAAATTGGTTCTGGTTCCCAGAGGAGGAGTCATGATGACTCTGATCTCCCCCTAACCTCTCCTCTCACAGTCTTCAAATGTTTATTACTGTCATAACTTTCATACTTGAGGGTGTAAAAAGTAGCCTCTTGGTGCTGCTAGCAGGGAAGTAGAGATGTATTACTATTAAAACTACAGGGTCTACCTTAAAACTCTATTTTTACAGTATCATTAAAATCTTAAGCACCACGCTTGCAAATCTTATTTGGTAACTTTTAAATTTTATTGTTAGATTGCTGGTTGGATCATCATTATAAGACTGTGAATGGTGGACAGTGTGCATGCTTTCTGAAGCAGATCCACTCTCTGACTGCAGAAACCTTTCATGCAATGAACAGTAATAATGCTAAGAGCACAAGGGCATTATAAACTCAACAGACAGAGCAGTCTGGCCTTAATATGTCCTGCGCAGGGGTTGGTAATATCCTGTTCCTGTTATTTATAAATGACAAGAGGGAGTTGAGGGAGCTCTCTCTCTCTCTCTCTCTCTCTCTCTCTCTCTCTCTTTCTCTCTCTTTCACACCACACACACACACACACACACACACACACACACACACACACACACACACACACACACATTTGAGACTGAGAATTAGTTTTTTTATTTCTTAGAGTTAAATCTCATTCGACTATCTGGTGCAACTTTCTCTGGGCAGGCTTTCACCTTGAATTTGATTCTCAGTGTGAAAAGAGATTGTCACCTGAATCCACCCTCATTATATCGAGGACAGTACTCTGAAGTTTTCCTTCACAGCAACTGTCAAAGCTTTTTTGGATTTCTGTCTGTACCGCCCCACTTAGGAATCAAAGTAGGGATTCTGTGCCTCCTGCAAATGGTTTTCCACACTACATTTCATTATTTCTTCTCTCTGCTGGGTTTTATATGTAACGTTCCAGTCCACCAGGAGGGATTTCTTGAGTTATTTAGCCACCAGGATCCCAAAATCAGACCAAATGAAAGAACAAAGCAGGGGAAAGCAGAGGTATAATGTGAAGCACCGTTCAGTGGATATACTGTACAGTACTCCCTGTGGCTAGTTCCTGAATGCAGCAATTCCATCTCTCGCAGAAAACAAACCATATTGTTCTCATCATAATTTAATTTATAGTCTTGTCGCCCATTAAAAATCCTATTTTGCAGACCTGCACAGATATTTATATACACATGGTGTCTTAGTTATAGCTAGTGAATATGTCTGTTCTTGTTCTTGCTGCTTAATTTAATTTAATTATTAATAATTTAATTATTTTTGCATTTACTTATTTAAGGCAGTAAAAACAAACATGTTTTATAGCAGACCTCACTTACGTTTTTTCAAAACCTAAAGAAAAATATAAGAAAAACTGTGTCTTTTATATGTTTTTAAGTTGATTAAATTAGAATTACACTTTTCCACAGTGGCATACCTCACTAATTTGCTCATGGCTCAAGGTGCTTTCCCAAAGAACTGAAAGCAGCTTGTGGGGCAGAGTCTGGCAGCAGACAGGCTTGCTGGAGAATTTCAGTACCATGGCCAGTGCACCTCCACTAAGCCTTGAGCAGAAGCTCAGTAACAGCAGCAAGCAGGTTGCTTTCTGTAAGGTAAATAAAGCGACAAAATGCTGGGATCCCAGAATTGCTCAGGGAGCATTTCCATTGCTTGTCAGCAGAAATCAGTCTTGTAGGTCACCCGTGTGTCCACTTTAATGGTCAAGTGCTTGTGCCCTCTCACCAGCTGCCTGACTCCAGAGGCAGATATTACTATCACAAACAGACAACACAATGTGAGGAGACATTTCTCACTGCAAAATTAGCCACCAGGGCTTTGGCCTACTTTCCACTGACCTACTTATACCTAACGGGCAAATATTCTACTTTGTTGTGCAAAGTCATGAACATTTTTTATTGTCTTGAGGTCCAAAAAAAGTAACATTTAAAAAAAGGAATCATATTATACTTATAGTATATGTATGTATTGTGCAAGTTCAAGTACTGTCGTGTACATGAAATGTACATGTTGTTTACAATGAAATAACAAAACAGAACAACGAATAAACTAAAAAGCATTAGTCACAGTCTTAACTGTAAAAAAAAGTTGTTGGAATGTTGAGATTATAGATTTTAAAAATAAGGAAAAAGATAATAGAAATAGACATCTACTCTCTGTAGCTTAGATAGACTGAAGTGTTTCACTTGTTGGAACATCCACAACCAAGATTAGTTGGATTTACACTCTTCACAAAATGATGTGTCTTTAGGGTTTTTTACTTTTTTTTTTGGGGGGCGGCAGGGGCAATCGTGTTCCAACAGATGCAGCAAAATTGCCACCTTGGATGCCCCTGGCATGATAAAGTGTCTTCTATGGCGTCTATCCACTGGACAAAACGTACAACTATTGCCCTTTTTAACTTCTTCGACCCTGCCCCTCAAACATGCTGAGTCTGCCACTGAATTTAGCCCAGGGCTAAAAGTGGGCCTTTGGTGCTTTTCAGATACAAATTCATAACCAGGTTTAACATAACCCATATGATTCACACCACATTTGTACGAGCCCTGGGTTAAATGTCTGTAGAGGCAGCAAATGTTTATATTCTTTAATGTTGTGTTACCACTCTGTTTACTTTAGCCCAGTTTCAAATGTTCAACTTTTAAGCCTGTGTTAAATCGATTTTCAGGGGATAACCCCGCAAACTCAGGGCTAACCCTGCTGCAGAGCAGAGCCAGCAACCCCCAGGCTAAAGTCAGGGTTGCCACGGTGTGAACATTGTCTTAGCCTGGGGCTAAGAAGATTCCCAGAATGCTTTTAGCCCTGGGATAAGTGCAGCATAAAAAGCTCTTTTGCTTGAGCTGTTAAATATACGGGGTGTATTACCAGAATTACATGACAAGTCTGCAATTACAATTTAGGACACAGAGGTCTTTCTGGACAAATGCTTAAATTCCAAAGCCCCTCCCAGAAAAACATGATAGGTATTTTAAAATGTACCACCAACCAATGATATAAAGTTATTAAAAAAATGTGTACCGTTATCATTGTTTAATGACTGTGAGTCATATGAAATGTTGAACAGCGTTTATTCACAGGAACGTTATAAGCCCACCGGGAGACATAGTTACAGACACCTTGTGTACAACAACTTAAACATCAAGTCCCGTTGTTAACTCTCGTGAGACTCTCGCCAGGTAGGCAACACAGTGTGGTCAAACAGTATAACAACACAACTATCTACAGTTATCTTAATAACTAAAATAACCCATATCCAAATAAATGAACATTTTAATGCTTTTATGTGGATCTGGAAGGACAGGGTTGCATATCTTAAATCTTGACAATGGCCCTGCAACGTGAACCTTATGGGGGCTTTTTTTGAGAGAGAAAACAAGAACTAAACATGACAACATATCCCATGAGTCAGAGCCACAGGTGTGCTGTCAATGTCCCCTGAGAGCTGTAGACTGCAATGAAATTAGAGGATTTGCAACTTTTTACTCGATAATATAGTATATCCGTTTGTCTTTGTTTTAACAGCTCATCTTAACTGTGTTTGATTGTAGTATTCACCATTTGAATATGTCTTAATTTTGCAGTTGGCATATTTCCCATTTTCCAATATGTGCCCGAATGCAACACAGGTGTGTGCGCCTGCGTGAGCTACCTGAACAGCGAGATCTGCCCGTGAATGGACTTATTTCCTGATTTATGGATATTTATGAGAGCATTATAACGCCTCTGTCGTAAGTGTTATTTTGAATGCTGTCGTAAGAGTAAACTTTCTGAGGCGGACATTCACCACTTTTCTAATGAGACACCTGAGAGTTGAGTTGTTATGCCGCAGATTGCGGGTTTCCAAGACTCGGTTCATCTTTGGCATCTCAGTGACGAGTCGTCGAAAATTCACATTTATGCCACTTGGTCGAAGGTGCTGAAGCGACACTGTAAACCCAACTTACTGTTTGAAAACAGCGTTTCAAGACGTCCGCTTGGCAAATATAGGAAAAAGGCCAAGCCCCTGGGTCATGGTAAGCTAGCAACAATTGTCATTGCTTTTTCTATTCGTGAGACTGTTCGTCCTGTTTCTCAGTGACATGTGGAGATGCTGCTGCTAAGGTCCCAACACGTTTACGCCCGATATGTTGTGTCCTCTGCCGCCGTTTGACCAAACTCCTGTCAGTTTGTGTAGCCCTGCTCATTTCCATGTCCATTGCTAAGCACGTTACATTTCTCAGCTAACCGGCTGGTTTGCAGACACCGACTTGGCCCATGCGACCACACACTCCGTTCATCATAGATAACACGAGGGTGAGGCCAGATTTACTGTTTCTGCTGGTGACAACATCCAACATTTCAATTGCTCCAAGTCAGCGTGCTGTTGGTCAGTTGGAATTGTGGTGATGTGAGAGGAAGTTCAGCTTAAAGGCCACTTTAGACGTATTCTTGGGATTAACATGTGAAAAGCCCATAATGAAAATAACACTTTAATGATAACCTTTAAAATGAGACACTGCTGTTCCACTTCTGAGCAGGCCTTTTGTGAAGGCTCATTGTCAGAATTTACCAGCTCTGTAAAACTTATATTTTTAGTACCTAGCACCTGCTTGTTAAGCAGTTTGACTGCTCAGAGAACCAGGTCCAGAGGTGTCATGCTACTCCAGGTGCTCAGACAGCTGCATTCCATTTTCAGGAGTCAGCCCGATATCTTCCGTATTTCAATCTACAGTCCTATATTTTTTGGTGGCATTATTTTCAAGGTGGCATTTAGGCCTGCACGATATGAGGAAAATCTGCGATGTGCGATAACATTGTTCAATATAGCGATGACGATGTAACTTGCGATAAATAAACAAATATTGAAGTTTGAATATTATTAACTATACAGTTAATGATGGCTAACATGGTTATGGTTGTATTGCAGGTGGTGATGGAGGTCAGTTGTGTTTCCTCTAGAAGTTGCAACAACTGCTCGGCATGTTTTACGCAGTACCTGTGTTTGTAACACGTAGTCTCTCCTGAATCCAAAATAAGACCATATAGCAGAAGTACTGGTTCTTTTCACCATAAGGTCTTCGTCGACCACATTTTCATGCAATCATCACCAAACTGATGCCGATTAATTTTGTCAGGGTAGGTAACGGCTAGCTGGGGCTTCATCTGATTGGTTCTTGTATCCAGGGCTCCGTCTGATAGGCTAAATGTTGGCATGCTCAAGGTGCTTGCATGGTGCATGTAAACAAAATGATTTTTCTTATTCATCGCCTATCAGGCAGTCTTTTGCGATGTGTTAATCGCACATGTTCATATTGCGATGATGATGAAAATTTGATTTATCGGGCAGCCCTAGTTTGTATCAAGCATCTGTTGTGTTTAACTGTTTCATCATGTTTGCTTTCAGTTGTTTTGGGAGTCATGAACGAACCTATGACATAATTCCCTGTGACAGTTTTAAATAGGGGAGGGTCCTATTGTCAAATCAAATGACAAGGTCAAGGACTTCACGATACGATTATATCACGATACATTGTGATTCAATGCATTAGAGCTGTGCGATATTACAATATATATCGTAGTGCGATATAAAAATGTCTACCGTAGGATATAACCCTCTGTTGTTCACATCGTAATTTTAACGTGTAGGCTACTTGTTTAGCACTGTTGCTACACTAACTTTAACATGCACTACGGTTGTGATTTAATACGCCATGTAAAGCACAACTCAACGTCAGAATGACCATTGGATTAGAGCTTAGATCGGGCCCAAAAAATCAAGGCCGACCCAACCCGAGTCTGTGCACGTTGTGTCCGAGCCCGGCCCGGCCCGGCCCAACACAGTCACTGTAATTATGAGCCCGAGCCCGATTTAAACCAGACATTTTTTTAATACGTGGGCTGACGTTCTCAACTACAATTCCGAGTTGTTTGAACTACAGAAATCTTAATGAATAATGCAACAAGTACCACACTTAATGCACTCGACAAAACTGACACATGTTGTTTAAAATGGGCCCATACCGCCGACTTTCCTCCAAACTTGCTCAAAGTTAATTCTCCTTTTTTAATTTTTATCTTTACATCTTCAAGCTCCATGTTGCACTTAAGCTACACAATCGGTGATGCCGGTTAAGCGCTACTAATCTGACTACTTTTTTTCAGTAACGAGTAATCTAAAGGCTCCAGTATATTCGCCGCTCTTGACCTGTCGCGCAAGCGGCGTAACTATATATACACTTGCGTGTGGTGGTCGAGGCACTAGTTGCAGTCTTCTCCTGAACAGAGGTGTCGCAACTGAGGAAAGGCTACCGACTTTGCAATTTCTACGCACTAGAAGAATAATAATATAGAATAATATTTCCAAACCAGTAATCAGATTAAAGTTACTTATTCAAGTCACTGTGTGTAACTATTTTTGTCGGGTTGGGTCTGGCTCGGGCTCGGGCAGAGAATCTAATATATTTATTGTATCGGTATCAGCCTTAAAAATCCTTTATCGGTCAGGCTCTAATTATTATAAATATTATCACAACAAAGTATCATTCATAATTTTTTATATATTCAGTTTGTTCAAGCAGAACACAATAGACATGGCATATTTGTTTTTCAGACAGGTTTGTATGATGAGAAATCATGGGCACTCTTTGCAGTTTTCCCTTTAAAGTATTATCACACTAACTTGCAGCATATGTTTGACCAAGTAGGTCAGCTAGAGAGCAAGAATGCCTTCATCTCTTGATCAATACTGCAGAGATGTCTTCTTGCACAGGATCTTGATTGCTGTCCTCGTCTTCTTCTGACACCACATTCACATCAGTCTTTGTCTCTCCTGTCTCCACTCATTCTCATTCTGCTGGAAAAACAGCAATGCAACAACATTAGCTTAGAGAATCAGTAAATATTAAGTGCAATACAATAAGTGACAATTGAATTCAATTTATCAAACTTGTAATATAAATGTTTGACTATCATTCGCTAGTATTTAAACTTTTTAAACTGTGAAAATGTGAATGGACATTTTTAAATGTTGTATTGATATTGACAGCAGTCTGTTACCCTGTAATGCCCCCTTGCTCCTTGCAGCTTCTGCGATGATTTTAGCATAATGTCCTGGCGTTGGTCTTTTGAAAGGAAGGGCAGGGCCTTAAACCTTGGATCTTTCTGCTGAGCCTAGAGATGTTTTTACTGCTTGATTCACCTCTTCATACATCCAGCCACCTCCGTAATGTGTTTGCGAGTTGGGATCACATAGCGCGGCTCCATGGTGTTTACCATGTACTTGAAGCCAGTGTTTTCACTGTCTATATATCTATATTTATATACCAATCTCTATATCTCTCTATCTCTATCTCTATCAATATAATTGGTATGCATGGTGTGCACCTCTACATTTTGTGATTGTGCTCCTAACATTTTCAGTCAGGGGCCACTGTGCTCCGAGTAAAAATAGTTAGTCTGGAGCCCTGATCAGGGTGATATAGTGTGGATCGAGGAGGAGTAAGGTCTGGAGATATGGAATTGGAAAAGTGCAGAGAGGGTTGAGGTGAAATCATTGAGACGTCTGTGTGACTCGGAGGAAACCCATTGTTCCTTGTGCCCTGGGTGAAATGGTTTTACTAAGTCCACTGCCCGAGTTCCAGCAAGTCACAACCAACAAAGGACAGCTGAAAGAAGAGCTGTTGGCCACAATTTTACATTGGGTTAACAACCAGGTTTTTCAGTCTCCCACCCAAGCATACCATCTAAAAACAAACGAACCAAAACCACTTTGACAGAAAAGAGGTTAATTGTCATGTTTTGGCCTGTTCTTAATTTAGTTGTGTTCAGCCTTAAAACAAAACAAAGCTTAAAACAAAGTTAGCTGTCTTGCTATGCTGCGAAGGTGATGCTGAGAAAGAAACGCACCAATAGACAAAGAAACACTGCTGAAACCAATGTAAACGGGAGCCTTGGGTTCGGCTAACTGGGCAGGTTTAGTAAGAAGATAATAAATAGGACATGGAGATGTTAATTGTATTGGGCTTAGGGTTAAATTACGCCCTAACCCTAATCCTAACAGCAACAACAACTACTAATTTTTATTTTCTTTGTGTGTCACAAATGGCAACAACCACCTTACGACACACTACTTTTTTGCACTGTCTGTCGGGGCTCCCTTTTTAAATCACAATAAATCCATTCATGTTGCCTTTTCAAGGAATATTGCACCATCATTCTGCCTTGCTGTGTGTACAAATTACAGAGGTGGAATTGGCTGAGAGATTCGTTCGGCCAGTGGAGGTATTAACACAACTGCAATAGAGGTGAATTAATCTCTGTGTGAAAGTGTAAGCCGGCAGCATAAGATGGGTGTGACATTCTGATGGTGTTCAGTCTGACAACTAAACCGATCCTTCAGTGGATATCACTCAAAATAAAAGATTTAAAAACTCAGTAATGTCAGCGCAGGTAGTGTCTCTGGCAAACTAATATTAGGAAAAGAATTACAAATGTATGTATGGAAAGCTTGCCATCACACCACTGGTCATGGTAGCGAGAGTCAGGCAGCTCCTGCTGTTTACTGGTGGTGATTATGTGAGTAATTTTGAGCAAATAAACAACTCCCAGTGTCTTCATCGCCTTCCACTGTTGTACTGTTGTAGTTACTGTCTTTGGCAACTTTGGTGAACTTCACCCCGGAAAACGGCATAAAACACAAGCAATAACCTAAAGGAGTAAACCAACGTCAGGGTTTAAACACTAAAAAGAAAGCTTAATGTCTAAAGCTAAATGATCATCAGAAGATAAATGTAGGTGTAGATGACATAGTTACATTACAGAATACCAAAAAACTGATAAGTTGCCTTCACATAGTAAAAATTGGTTCAAAAGTTGACTCTTTTTCTTAACGGACTTCAGTGTTTTGCACCCAAATTTGAAAAATATACATCCATTTCCTATATTACAGACTTGTGGAGTAAAATTTGTGAATAATGTTTTGCTCCTGTGTAGTTATGTAGCCTGCTCATCAAGCGTTTTACTATGCCACACCATTTAAGCCAAAGATATTTTCACATTTGTGACACATGTGACTTATTTTTCCTCCTCTTTTGCAGGTCTGTGAAGATGTTGAGCTGCCTCTGTGATTCAGCTGCTCTTACTGTGGTGCTCAGGGCTGCTGAATACTAAAATAGACTGCAGACCAACACAAGAGCACTTCTCAGGAAACACACAGACCCAGTCAGAGCTTCCAAAGCCCCTCATCACAGCAGCCCTTTTGGGGTTGCTATGGCAGCTGCTGTCACAGAGACCAAGTGCTGGACACAGGCTTGCCTCAGTAAGGCAGGACAGACCACTAGTCATTGCCACAAGAGACCATCAAAGAGTCAACAAACAGCACTTAGCATTAATTCTAGCACTCTAAGTTAACAAAACCACCAAAGGTCTTGTAGGCTGATGGTCAGCTTCCTGGAGAATCCTCATGAGTCTTGTCTGTGTCTGCTCAGGCTCTTGGCCAGAGTCCCTGTGCAGCAGCAGAGCCAGTACTCTTCCTTCTGTTAGACCATGTTCCATCAGCAGGATCATCTGAAGAGCCAGCTGCAGGAGAGCCACCCAGCCAGTAGGCAGCTCTTCCACTGCCAGGAGTGTGGTAAGCAGTACAACACCCAGCTGGGTTATAGACGCCACCTGGTGGCAGCCCACAGCGCTACAGCGGGCCTGCCTTGCCCAGAGGGGGCGCCTTCCCTGCTGGAGCACCTGGGCAGCCATATTGATAGGCCGCCACCACCAGAGGGGAATGCTAACGCAGCTGTGCCAGTGAGAGAAAGGAAGTACTCATGTGAGAGGTGTGACCGACGTTTTTATACTCGTAAGGATGTACGGCGTCACGCTGTGGTGCATACAGGGCGCCGGGACTTCCTCTGTCCACGCTGTGCACAACGCTTTGGCCGTAGAGACCACCTGACCCGACACTTGAAGAAGAGCCATGCCCAGGAGTCAGGATTGATGCCACCCTGTACACCCAGCACTCCTGTGGCTACACCTACCCCAGCCTCAAAGTGTGCGGTGAAGGAGGAGCCCAACTCTTTGACGTCTGAGATGGGCTCTGGTTCCAAGGAGCCTATGGAGACTTACTCCAGGGACATGTACAACTCTTACCCCATGGCCAATCCTGTCCCTGGGTTGGGCCACCCTCATGGCCTCATGCAGGGATCCTTGTCATCGAGCATGGGTGTTGGTCGCCACATTAACCCCCAATCTTCTCACCCTCACCACCATCACCTGCAGCCACCGGTTGCTCCACAACAGCAGCCCTACAGCAACATGGCCAGGTACCAGCATGGATCTACCTCATATCCTCGTGCAGACGTGGACAGTTTCCTGCTGGAACTGCAGAGTGCCCCCCTACCTCACCCGAGTGTGGCCAACTCCTCTACCTCTACTTCTGCCTCCCCTCAGAGGGAGATGCTGGGTGAAGGGGTGAGTTCTGGTGGTGAGTCCCATCTGCTGTCAAGGAGCCCTGCTGTCTCCTCTACGGAGGTGTCCTGCACCACTAACATGGACCTCGGGCATCTGCTGGGCTTTTTGCCTTTCAGCCTGCCGCCCTACAGCCCTCACATGGGAATGGGAGGGTTAGTGATGAGCTATCCACCTGCCGCCACCACCACCACCACTTCCTCTCCATCCTCTTCTACTGGGTTGTCCTCCCAGGCTCCAGGGCCTTTCACTTTCTTCCAGCCTCCCCAGGCTCATGTACCCCAAGGCCCTGGAGCCCATAACCACAGCCAGCTACCTCAGGCCTACAGCAGTCCTGCTGTGAGCTCTCCCAACTCCCTACCTCACTACTACCAGGCCTTTCAGCAGTAAGCAGTTCTATCCCCACAATTGTTGCCTTCACAAACGCTCATGGATTTTTCATGGAAAGGGTAAAACATGAAAACGGCATTTATTTTTTATTGTGATGCAGATGTGTAACTTTAGCCTGTCAGCGCTAATGATCCTAATCTTAGTTGTTTTTTGTTGAACACAACAAGTCACCTCATCAGTATTACCTCATTATTTTAAAAGGAAGCTTGAACCTTTGTGGGTAGTGTAGATGGTCTCAGTACAACCAAAATAGAGTAGTGCATATTTCTTCAGATTGTTATGAGCAATGGATGCACTTGTGGAGAATGTGGAGAGTCATCCGGTTTTAGGTTATCATGGAAAATGCAACAATGTTAATATATGAATATATGTGTGGATATAAACCGAGTTTCCAAAAGTTGGGATGCTGTGTAAATCGCAATAAAAACAGAATGCAATTATTTTCAAACAAACTGTGTTAACCAACAACACAAAAGTGTTCCTGAGCCCAAGTAGGAATATCCCTTTATACAATGATGTCTTTCATGAAGTGGTGAAACTCACCCAATCCTTGCTTGTGAACGACTGAGCCTTTCACGATGCCGCTTTCATACCCAATCATGGTACTATCGCCTGTCAACAATGAACCCGTTTACCTGTGGAATGTTCCAAACAGCCGTTTCTAGAGCATTCCACAACTTTCCCAGTATGTTGTTGCCCGCCTTCACTTGTTTGAAACATGTTGTTGCCATCAAATTTAGGATTTGCGTATATTTTCAAAAAACAGTTAAGTTGGTGAGATAAAACATGTCTTTGTACTATTCAAGTATATGTTAAAAGGATTAGTAAACTAAAACATTGTTTTATTTATATTTTACATGGCATCCCAACTTTTTTGTAATCAGGGTTGTATTTTATCCAGTAATGTATCATGTAAATTTCTCCTTCCTTACTGAAACTGACTTGACATTTTCTCATTTTAGAGTAGGGGAGTATAAAACAGCCATACACAGTGAGAACATTTGGTGTAAGATGTACTCAGGTACAGTTATTGATTACATGCAACAACAAAAAAAAATGGAAAATGCAAACTCAAAACTGAGCAGCACTGTCTGAATGTGATATCCCATCAAAATATGCAGTAAAGAGCTTCCTATCCAGTCATCCGCATAACAACAACTGATGTTTCTGCGCAAGTGCATCAGCAGACCAACCATTAATTAAAGTGGTGTAAATTTAACCCCTTTCTTTGGAATTCAGAATTAAGCTTTGGCCTATGTTTAAGTGTCTGTAAAGGCAGTTATAAACAGCAACACAACAACTATACCATGTTTCCACCAAAATTAGCGCGTCTATATGTTTTGGGTTTTTTTTAAATGCGGGTACCCTCGCTAAAAATCACCTATGGACCCCATTTCCACTTCCCGCAGGCAAGGCAGTCCATCTGAGATTTTGTCTGAAGCGGTATGTTGTACATCATTGACTCCACATTTCACATCATAAATGCACCGGAAACAGTTCTAACGGAAGATTAAACAACAATAGACCCATTGTGAAAGAAGCATCTGTAAAACGATGGATAAATTTGGGTCTTGTGTTTAGATCAAAGCTGAGCCGAGGTGATAAAAACCCATGTCTACTGCAGAGTTGAACAGTTAATGAACAATCTTGCCGGAATTAAAATGCAAAAGCATTTTTGTACCATCATAATCCAAAATTCGGATTTCCTTATATCAAAAAATATTTTTTAATAAACATGTTCTGACATTCTGAAATGCTCCTATGTAAAACCCCAATGTATGAATTCACTGTTTTATTCAAAACAGTTTCTTTTCTGAGGCACTACAGGGATCACTTGTTCACTGTAAGTGACTCCCAATGGGGGAATCAGTCTGAAATTTCTGCTGACTTCTTAATTGCAGTCACTCACGACTCTTCTATGACCCTTAAACCTCTTGAATCCCCTGTCTTAAAAGGTCAAACAGAGAACTCAGAAATGTCCAGTTACCAACACTGTGCAAACCAGGTCACTGATCTCAGGGTTGCTGCCTGTCCCCTTGCTTTATATTAATTATTACCATCCCAAACTCACCACAGAACCCTTTCTAAACCGTTTTCCTCCTGAAAAAGTTCAGGAGGAAGGAACATAAAATCACTTTGCAATATGTTCCATCTCTATCATCCTGGTCATCCAGGCCTCTCCCCATTTTCAGTATTTTCCATAGTGGAAGGTGGAAACCCTAGCTTCACGATGTGACCTGGGGGCACTTGGGAACAGCATTTTGATCTTGGCAAAAGGAAGTCTAAGAGTGCTCCCTGTTGCCTGTTTTTTTTTTTTTTTTCTGTTCAAACTGGACCACTGGATCTGAGTAGGTTGTAACTGTGACCTGCTTGTTGTGAATTACTAAATAGAAAGCAGCATCAATTCTACAAAGAGCTTCCATAGCACTTGTACCATTGTTTTCTTTTCTTTCTTTCTTTTTTTGTTTTTTTTTGCCTTGATTGAAACCCATTCCTCGAAGGCTGTGGTGCTGGATCTCAAGAGTTTCTGATGTAATAAGGACTAAAAGCCCCCCCCCCCATCTTGTCCTGGCCTCTGTGCTTCAGGGGCTCAGCAAAGCCAGAGAAGGGAAGCAGTTGAAGGGCTTTCGATGTCTTGAGATCCAAGGTTCCTTCAATGAGCCTCACTGCAGCATGACAAGCATAATGGATCCCACCTGGAAACTTACCAATAATGAAAAAGAAAATGCTCAAGTGTAGTTGAGATGGAGTCCTCCAGCTGGATGTTGTGAATAACTGATGTGATGTTGGAAAAAAGATATTTAGAGATAGTCAAATGGTGATCTCTCTTCTGCCTTACTTCCATGGACTTTATATTGAAGGACTTCTAGCATTGTAACCAGCCTCCAATTGTTGCACCAATGTCTTAAAATGCTACTGTTGTGCCTCTCTGAGAGTGTCTAATCTCTTGATAGGGTTTAAGCACTTATGACATTTCTAGAAAAGGATGGATTTGATCTGTACCTCAAACACACATGACTGTGTGTTTCTGTTTTAATTTGTATTTCCTCCTAGTTATTTTGGCTCTTACTTGTGCCATTAGATTGAAACTATAAAAGTAGATTTTATGAATCTAAACTCTTTATCTAGCAGCAGACATTGACATTGTAATTCAGTCAAACTTGCTACCTCTACCTTATCTTTCTGCAAAAATCATTGAAAATAGTGTTAACCTGTAAAAAAATAAAAAATAAAATAAAAAAATAGGCAGTTTTTACCACTGTTGAAAATGGGGATATGTTCAGAATTCAACTTTGAAGGACCAGGTACACACAAGTCCTAGTGGTGTATTCTAGGGTCAAACATTGTTCTCTATACTTGCCTTTAATATTTCTACTTATTTACTACCTCAGAAGAGACAGGTGACTGTCCATCTAACTGCAGAGAAAATGTTTGTGTAGAGTTTTATTTTTGTCAGAAGAAGCACATGTACTTTGTAGCTCCATAGTGTTTTTTTTTTACTGAGATTAGCTCACAGCAGAATGATGTCTAGTGCAAGTACCAGTTTTCACTGCACTTGTTCTTTTATATTGCTGTCTCTGCCTCTTATGTCTGGAATGTTTACTTTGTTTATGAATTTGGACCTCAGTATGAAGAAATTCTACAGTTACATTTTTGAATTTATGATGCATTTCGCCTGAAATCAACATCACCACTAACTATTCCAAATGATGTTCCTGGTCTGAGTGATGCATATTAATCTAGAACAATGTGTTTCACTTGCTGCTGGCTCTAGGTGTGTGATGGTTTGCTGCTTTTCTTTTCTGTCTTTGTTAATTGGATGCATTTTGGTTTTTGTCAGTTTTGTACAGGCAAAGTATGGAATTTGAACACATCACTTTAGGCTCTGGAAATGATGGACATTCATCGTTATTTTGTGACTTGCAAAAATACCTTCCCCTACATTAGGGCTAAATTACCGACCTGGGGCACCAGGCACTAGAGTCCCCTGACAGTCTTATATTCATAGTGTGTCTTTTGTCTTGATAATTTGATGAATTGAAAAGTTGAAAATATCCACCACTTAGTCAAAATATCACCTCAACTGATAAGGGCCTTCTGGTAGGCCCTGCATTATAGCTGCTGTCCTTAAAAGAAAAATAACAGGTCATTTAAAGGAAAAGTCTGCTGCTTTTTCAACCTGTTCCCTATATTTACATGTTTTGGTCTGTAAATGACTCAGATTCATTAAGAGTTTTGGAATTGGTTCCGTAGACTGCATTAGCAGGCAGTTGTGCCGTGGCTACAATGTAGTCCTAGTAGATTCCAAAGCCTTGGGTCAGTATAAACAGTCCCACACCAAAACATTGAAATAAAGGGCCTATATTTAAATTAGTCAGAATTCTCCTTTAAGACCTCAGTATGCTTCAGGCAAACTAGTTTGAAAAAGATATTGACCGACCATGTCTGCAGTCAAAGTGGTTCTAGCGGTTCTGAATGTCCTCACTGGAAGGCGTGGTCACATTCTCTTTCCGGGCTGCATCCCACTGCCTCGCTGACCCCCAACCTCCAACATCTATGTGGGTTTCAGATGTTGTAGCTTATCCAAAATGTACTTTATTGGAAGCATACTGAGGCCTTTGAAATGACCCAGGACTGACAAGGACCTGTAGTAGCGGTTCAATTAATGATTGGTCTCTGTCAGGAACAAAGGCAGGTGTGAAGCTGTCATTGCACTTCAAAGCTAGTGGATCACTATGGATGGTGGGTTATCAGTATTCTTCTGTTCCCAATATGTTCCGTACCGACAGTGGATTTTGGATTCTTTTAGCCGTAAGCACTCTATTTCCATAGCCTTAATCAAGCAGTTGTGATTCACCCTCACAATCAGACCAGGAGCAGGATTAGGCACCTATTTGGTAGAAACCCTAAAGAAATGATTGTAATGATTATGAAAAGCATTGGCAAATGATGATGTTTTACAAAATTCTCACTAGGATAAAAAATGTGTTAAACCAAATTGCCACAAACAGGATGAGTGGGATTGTTAGGTAATTTTTTTTGTCCAGCAGAAGCCCCCCAACCCACCCCGCAGTCATTGCCCTGTGACATTATCAGACTTTTACATGTCTGCTCTTGCTGCATAGTGTATGACTTGTTTGAAGATTGTGTTTGTACAACATAAACACAGTTGAAGCATTCCAGACTGAAGGCAGAGAAGCAGTACAGAGCAGAGGATACAGAGGACACCAACATTCATTTCACTAAATGATTGTTGATCGTTCAATACTGTTGTGTTGCCTGCATTTAGGTCGGCTCTGAGAACCACTACAATGCAGGTTTCACCACCTTTAACTTAGATATGTTTTGCATTAGGTGTTTGTGTTATCATTGAATAGGTTAGAAGACAGTGAAAAGAAAAGGAGTTGTCATTTTTGTCATTGTCTAAGCATCAAGTAAAACAAATAAATAATTCTTTAGATTTCAACTGTGTCTTGCGTGTTACTATAATGAAGTTGAGAAGTAAGGTCTATATTACCAAAGCTTTAGTGACCCTAATCTATAGCAACAGTGAAAGGTGATTAAGAAACCAGTACATCCAAACATATTCATTCACCTGACAACCAACAACCACCACCTAAAGTAGGGTCAAAAGGTTCCAAGACCACTCGTGAAAATACCTTTGTTTTGCATTTATTTCATATTGAACACTATCTTGTTTCATTACAAATGACAACACAAGCTTAACAGTTTAAGTTGACTTTTTAATATCTTAGCATTTGGTATGTCCCCTTTTGCTTTTGGCTGGCATGGACTCCACAAGTTTGTGCTAAACTGTCTGACTCATGTTATCCCAACATGATTTGATAGTTGTCCACAAAGCTTGAAATGTCACAGAATACTTGCTTTATGAATCTTTAAGTGCCCCAATAAATGTTGAGTGGGGCTGAGGTCGGGTGACTGGAGGAAAGTCCATGACAATCAGGACTGTGGTCTTCTTTGGTCTTCAAGTAGTTCTTGCAAAGTTTTTGAGGAGTGCCAGTGCAAGTGCATTCAATCATTAAATCAAACAGGGGACATACAAGATATTCAGGAATGTGTGGTCATCTTTCAAAGATTCAACTTTCAACAGAAATTGTTAAGCTTATTATCATATGTAATGATAAAAATAGTATTACATTTGAAACCGATGTGGAACAGAAGTATTTTCACTTGTGGTCTCAGACTGACAGTTGACCCTACTGAGCACAAAAAAACTTGCTTAAGTAGGTTCTATGAATCCCAAAACTGCTGAAATTGACAGCGACTGACTTGCAATTTCCTCTTATTTAATGAAACACAAATGAGGGTTTACTCAGGAATAAACATTTACCTAAAGAGACAATCCAACATTTTGGAACACAAGATCATAGCCATGGTAGAGGAGACTGAAGCCAGGCAACATGTATTACTCTGTGGACTAAATAGCAGGCTGACAAACAGCCAGACACACAGTGTGTCGCTGCAAAATGTCCATGCAGAATTTTCAAAAGGCATAGATGCACGTGTCCCCTAATTGCAATACTCTTGCATAACCAACAGGAAAATCACTTCAGTGCCATTCGGTCAAATGATGTCACTTTTTGATGGAATGTTGAAATTGTTTGACAAGACAACATGACATTGTGTCATAAACACATCATAGCAGGCCTAACTATCCAACCTAAATAAACTGTTCAGCTTTATGTGTTAGCATTACAGTTAACTGTCATGTGTGGTTGGTATTGACAGTGGCATGAAATCATTATAATGGTGTCATGAATATTTTTCTTAACCAATTTGGTACAATTTGGACTTGTCATTAAAACATGGCTAAGTGTCTTTACACTCAAATGCTCTTGTAAGGGTGTTATGATTGTAGGAATTTCAAGGTAGAAAGATTGAAGGACAGGGTGGTAGAATTGGGAAGGGTGCGGATAAGCTGTTGGAGATAGTGGATAAACAATTACAGCTTTAAATGACTTCAGATAGATAGATAGATAGATAACTTTATTTATCCCCGAGGGGAACTTAGGTCATTGTAGCAGCGGTACAAATAAATCAAAAATACAATCAACAGGTAAGGGCAAGTATAGATATTAAAAACAGTACAATACAGAATATGCAAAACTATTCAATATATACAATAGGATGCTTAGCAGTTCCAGAATGAGATTAAATGCCAAGCAAAGTGGAACTTAGTGGATTTTTAAGGTGCAAGATAAACAGAGATAAGGTGCCGTTTTGATTACAGTGATAACATTTAAATAAGTAATTTAGATTATGTGTGTGTACTACTGTGAAGCGTTATACAGTCTAATGGCACCAGGTAGGAATGATTTCCTGTGCCGTTCTTTAAGGCAGCGAGGTTGAATGAGTCTGCTGCTGAAACTTCTTAAGCTTGTCCAGAGTTTCGTGGAGGGGCTGAGAGACATTGATCCATGATCACCAGCAGTTTTGCCAGCATCCTGTCCTCCACCACCTCCTCCAGGGTGACAAGCTTAGAGCCAACAACAGACCCTGCCTTCTTTATGAGTTTGTTCAGTCTGTTGGCATCCTTTCCTTTGATGCCTGCACCCCAGGACACCACAGCGAAGAAGATGGTGCTCGCAATAACAGACTGATAGAACATCTGGAGCATCTGGTTGCAGACATTGAAGGACCTGAGCCTCCTCAGGAAGTAAAGCCGGCTCAGGCCCTTCTTGTAGACTGCCTCCGTGTTTGTAGTCCACTCCAGTTTATTGTCCAGCACCTCACCCAGGTATTTGTAAGAATCCACCATGTCGACGTCTGTCCTACCATTGCAGTCTTGGGGAGGGTAGGGGCTTGTTCCCCCTGAAGTCCACCACCATCTCTTTTGTCTTCACCACGTTCAGCTGCAGGTGGTTCTCCCTACACCACTTAACAAAATTGCCGACCAGGTCCCTGTACTCATCCTCCCTCCCGCCCTCTACACACCCCGCAATAACCATGTCATCAGAGAATTTCTGCAGATGACACGACTCAGTGCGGTACTTAAAGTCTGCAGTGGAGGTGGTGAAGAGGAACGGTAACAGCACAGTTCCCTCAGGGGCGCCGATGTTGCCAATCAGATGGTCAGACACACAGTTTTGTAATCTCACATACTGCGGTCTGCCCATCAGATAGTTATCGACCCATGTGACGAGGGGAGAATCCACCTGCATGTTCTCCAGTTTGGCCTTCAGCAGTCTGGGCTGGATGGTGTTAAAGGCGCTGGAGAAGTCAAAGAACATGACGCGGACAGCAGTGTTGGGTCTATCCAGGGAGGAGTAAACTTCCTGCAGCAGGTAGATTATTGCATCATCAACCCCAACATGGGGCTGATATGCAAATTGTAGGGGGAATTAACTTAGAGGGGCATTATGCAGTTTTAGAGAAGAAATTCAAACTCAGAAATTTGATTTTTACAATATTAATGAGGTAATAATACAAACTCAGAAACATTGATTTTCTACTTAAGTGAATAAACAAGCTGTTAAAATAAGGTCCCAGAACATTGAGGCTAGAAAGGCGGCAGGGTCAGCCACAAAAAATAAAGTAAAACAGTAAAAATGGAGTTGTCCTTAAAGCTCATTTTGTTTTTTTTAATGAGTGAATAAACTGAATAAACAAAGGGAGTTTGTTTAGGCAGAAAAAAAATCAGTTAATAAAGATCTCTTTCTTCTGATTGAAATGTCACCTTTAAATATTTAAATAAAACCAGTTTAATATAAATAATATTGCTTCTTTATCAAGTAATGGTGTTGTACAGTAGCCGGTGGCATGCATCTTTAATGCTGTATTGTAGCCAATAAAACCAAAGAAGAGTAGGCTGGTAGGTTTATGGCAAGTTTTATGGTTAATGTGAGAGTAATAAAATACTGTATTTGTATTTGTATCTGTAGTGACCCAGTGTCAATACTGTCAAGCATTAAAACAGGATCAGCCAGAAACCATCAAGACCTAATATCATATGTGTAATACTGTTGGCACATTCAACAGTCAGAGTAAGGTGTTCATGTACATTTACATTTGGCAGATGCTTTTGTCCAAAGCGACTTATAGTAATTCATAAATACATACACTGTTGGCGATGGCTGCCATGCAAGGTGCCAACCAGCACATCAGAAGCTAACCAGCGATCTTCTGATAACAAGACGCTGGCTTTACCCCTGAGCCACAGGGGTAAAAACACACTCATGAATCCCAGGAAATTAGTAATTAGACGTTAGTGAAGTAACCGCCAGGACAGAATATGTATTGAGGAATTATACAATGGCGAAATTATTTGGGTAGTACTACAAAATTAGGACACTTATGAGGTATAAAATAATGGAGATATAAAAAAAATAATGGAACCAGCAGAATAGAACACGTCATCATGAGTAGATTAAGAACTGGTCATAGCAGCTGTCACTACAGGAGGAAAAATATATGTTATTTTTCATTAAATTTTTTATTTTTTAAACACACACACACACACACACACACACACACACACACACACACACACACACACAAAAACACACACAAAAACCCAACTGGACTAAGTCCATTAGTGGAGGAGTAAAGCCAGAGGGGGGCAGTGCAACCTGAAGGATGCCAAGTGCCGTGAAACCTTGAAGAAGAAGAAGAAGAAGAAGAAGAAGAAGTAGTAGAAGAAGAAGAAGAAGAAGAAGAGTAGCTACTGTTTCAAGCGTAATATTTAATATATATCTTATATATAGTAAAAGGTCCATGGTAATATCTCGAGGAAACACTATAGTCGCAGGTATTGTGCTTTGAACGAAACTTGGATATTACCAGCCTACACCGGTCAGCGCTGTAGAGTAACCGAAAGGAACAGTGTGTTGACAAGGCTGCGTTCGCTCGTCCCATACAGTGACGCCACTGCGTTCGCTTAGTATAGATAGCTGGACATTTCTAACAGTCGGTGGCGTAGAAGCGTTAACGTTGGTAACATTAGCTTGTAGACATTTCAAAAGCCAAGGGGCCAGGATGCAAGAGGATTATCTGTGAGAAACGACCCCCATCCACGGTAAGTCACGAAACAATTGTCAGCGTGACACTGGGCAGGCTACTGTAGTAACGTTAGCTATAGCTAGCTGCTTAGTCCAAGTTCACTGGAAGGGTGGTTAGCTTGTAATGGAGCATGGATTTGTCCCCTTAGGTGCGTTGGCATGTCAGTCAGGACTGACATTCGGGAACTTGAGTTAAAGAAGTACACTAACGTTAACACAAAGGCAAAGACTGAGTGATGTAGATATAACGTTAGACCTTAACAAGATATGTTAGTTCGATGTTTGACAGCTAGGTGACGCATGTTAACAAAAGCTAGCTTGCAACGGTGTTATTTAAGTAAACTGGTTTTAGTCTGACGTGTCTGTGTTGCTTTTCAACATTGGTCAACTTTACACGTAGTAAAATATCCGGCTTTTAAAAGACAAACATAATACATATAGACTGCCCACTGCGTTATCCTCAAACTGTGTGAAAGGTCAAAGCTGAGTAATGGCCTTGGAGCACACATACAGACAGTGGATATAGACACTGTGTGTTTAGCCGGTGCATCTCTTGCAGTCCAGTAACACAGCTCGCCTGTTAATATCGTAATATCGTATATTGGACAGTAGGGCATTTATTTCGCGGTATGTTGTGTTCTTTCATCGTGAGGTTAATGTAGCAATGTATTACAAATAAAATAAATACTCCACTCCAAACATGATTCCACCTCTCTTCACTCCATCGACCATGTGAGGGAACATATTGTGATAATACAAAAGAAGTGGATGTAATTATTATTGCCAAATGCAGATGGCATTAACGGTATAGCTCTTCATATCTTTGGGATAGCCTGCCTGATAATGTAGGTTCATTATTAAATGTAATGTGATTCATCCTCACAATCAGTCAAGAGGCAGGATTAATAGAAACCCTAAAGTATGTTGCTCCTATATAAGCACAAAAGTCAGTAGACAGGGCATGTCTATCAAGGAAATGTACGTGCCACAACAACAGACACACCTACCAGCATGGATCATGAGGCAATCAATTACTTTCACCCAGTAACAATGTTAATCTGAGGTATGGCTTGCTAATGTTTACACATGATTACTGCATCTGTTAACTCCCAGACATGAGACATGACCACAGTTAGAAACAATTCCTTTCTCATTGTATTTTGTTATTATATTAGATAAAAACATAAAACTTCTTGCATGCACGTACACAGGGAAAGGTGAGGAAACGGCAAGTCCAATCTTAATCGATAAATCTTGCAGGTGAGGTGAGTGCTCACTCCTGTCAGATGCTTGCCTGGTTGCATGCATACATGCAGCATCATTCAGATAGGAGTGAGCCAACAACCCTAAAAAATGTAAGCTAACAACTTTTTGTGATTTTTGAAATGTAAATTAAATCACTAGAATAGAAAGCTAATGTTAGACTGTAAATAGACCAAAGAACAGTCACATGACCTCAGCATCATCACCACAAAGCATCTTACTACACAATAAACTCATTTGAGGGGCTCACAAAAATGGCCAATAACTTCACTGAGCTTGTTAAGTCTACAAGCTTTACGAGCAAAATACACATGATAGATTGGTGTGAGTATCATCACAGTCCCATGATGGTATTGCAGTATTTTTTATTTTTTTGTATTCTTTTGGCCTTTATATGGCTTTATTGATAGATCAGCTGAAAATGTGTCGGGAAACAGGATGAGAGAGAGAGAAAGAGAGGGGGAGTGACAAGCAGCAAACGGCCCCAGGCCGGGAGTCAAACCCGGGCGCTGCAGCAAGGACAAAGCCTCTATACATGGGACGCCTGCTCTACCAACTGACCTAAACGGCGCCCCAGTAACGCAGTATTTTTGATTCGATATTGCGAAATTCGGTAAACCATTACATCCTTAGTATACACCCTCGCAATACAAAATGGACAGGAATGCATGATTGTTATAAGAAGGATCTAAGAGACATGCCAAAACCACAGTTTTTGTTTCTTCAGATTAGGGATGTAACTTTATGAAAATTTTACACCGCGGTAATAGTGACCAAAATTATCACAGTTATCGGTATACCGCAGTATTTTTAAAATGTCTTCAAAATGTTGAAAAAACACTGATGCACTGATAAATTTAAATAATTTCACCAAGATTTATAGTTAAATAGATTAATTATATATTAAAATAGTCCAAATCCAAAACCGTAACAAAACACTGCAAAATCAACATTAAATAAGCATAAAAGAATGTATCAAAACTGTGCAAAATAGGTCATTGGCTTTTTGTGATGAGGGCGCATAAGCAGACAGTTTTTGAAATGTGTCCTTTTAATGTCTGCGTTACAGAGGCAGAATGAGATGTACTGGCAGCAGCACTCGATTGGCCTCTCTGTGAAAAAAATGAATAGAAAATGTCATTATTAAATATTACTGTCATTGTTACTTAATACTAAGGGTGCAACCAACAGATTTTGTGAGAAACAGGTTGAATCATTTTTTTGATCAAAACAAAAAGGATTGTTGTTGTTGTTAAATTAATTCTGAATACTCTATTTTGGCTCTTTTCTCTATTTAGACACTTGTTATATTCACCATTTTATATTATTCTTTATATATAGTCTATTCTACAAATAATCCACAAGTATTATATATTTCTGATGTTATATATATTGGCTGGCTGTCTGTCTGTCTGCTTGCTTGCTTGTCTGTTGTCAGTGGACTCGGTCAATCGAATTGGTCAGATGGCTGCTGAGCCACAGGTAGACGCTGCTCAGGTGAATGGAGCTCAGATAAAAGTCAGTCATCTCAGTCAGTTTGCATTCACTAACTCAGTCGACCCCGTACGTGTTTGTCTCAAATCCTCCTCACTGCAGCTCTTCATCAATATTTGGGGGATTGTTAGGTCGACTTGAAAATCTAGTGAAAGTGAAATCTACAATTAATAAGTGGTTCAGATAACGTGCCAAATCACTGATCAACTTGGTTCAGTTATACCACTATCTGGTCAGTTTACATTAGTGACAACAGCAAATTAGACACAGAAAACTCGACACGCACATACATCATGCACCCGAGCTTAAGGTTAATTTACCTTGCATTTGCTGAACAGAGTGAGGGTGATGGTCGCGCAAATGAGTAAGTAAATTGGATGTGTTGCTGCCCCTCGCAATAACTTTCTTCTTGCAGTTCCTGCTGATAGGGCTGCCATCCTCGACCAGTTGTCCCTGAGCAAATAACCAATATACGCCCAGATTTCAGATTTGGTTCTCTTTGAAGGCGGAAAAATGCCTTGAGGGCCGCTGCTATCACTTCCTCCCTCCACCATGTTTTCTTCACTACATAACAAGCACACGCTGCGCATGCGTAGTGAGACTTGGATTTCCGTTCAACAGGGCTAACTGCTTGTATCGGTGCTTTTCTTGAATAGTGGTCAGTATAGCAGCTGTAAATAGGCCTCCTTCCTGCCCTCAATATTATCAAAGAATAGCCACTGACAAATATCCCCTAATTCAAGGTTAAACACATTACATTTTTTATGACTTCTTCACAGCTTCAGGGAGAGTTGGTTTCTTTACTGGCATTAACTTAACATGCCTCCCAAAACAGCTGAACATTATGAAACAATAAAGGGCTCTTGACTAACCTTTTAGACTGATTGCACTGATGCAACTAACTTTTTCATTTAGGTGCACATAACTTAGTAGCACCTAGTAAGACATTTTAATTAAATTTCTTAACACAGTATGTAGATGATTGTAAACAGGGAAAAAAGGTTCAGTAAAAAGTTTTTGTCGATTTAAATGACATTACATGCAAAAAACCTCAAATAGTTGTAAAAAAAAAAAAATATAGAAAAATAAGTATTTGAAAATACTTTTGGAAAATCTAGTAGAATCGCACGATTAAATTATTGTATCCCCATTCAAGCTAACCACACGCTAAACCGGAAATTAGCTGGCTTGGTCGACAGGAGTCACTAGTGCGCTCATGGCTAAACGAATAAGCAAATTGAATAGCTAATAGGAAATGGAAAAGCAGCAGCTAAATGGAAATGCAGATAGAAAGGGATACTGCTCTTTTAAGGGCCTGATTAAAATCTGTATACTTAAAGCTGCAGTCTGGAGTTCTGAGAATAGAATAGAAGAGGAGTAGAATAGCCTTTATTGTCATTGCACTGTGGAGGTACAATGAAATTTAGGGTGCTCCCACAAAGCCACGTGTGCACCACAAAAACAACAAAAAAAACAAAAACAGCATACAACAAAGACAAAAACAAAGCAGGCTAAAGTAGCGGTGTTCTCTCTTAAAATGGAGACAAAAATGTGAATTATAATATATA
>OMLP01036523.1:0-16902 GCA_900302685.1 Spondyliosoma cantharus | reverse complement strand
TTGTTTGGTGGTGGAGCACAGCTGGGAAACATCAGGACACGTCGACTCCCGCGAGCGCGCACACGGTTGTGCAGGAACAGGAGTCGAGAAAGTTATTACTGCTCGTCGTTGTGTCTCTCCGCCTCGTTTTTTCACCTCTCTTTCCCTTTCCCGTGTTTCTTTTCCAACACACTCTCTCTTTTTTGGCTCTGTTCCTCTTGTGTGGGTTTACTAGTAAAAAAAAATGGATTGGGGGGGGTTTTTTGGGGGTTGCAGACTTTTTGGACAGCAGCAGCAGCGGCGTGTTGTGCGGCTGATGTCATGGGAGAAGAGCTACGGGCTTATATAGACAGCCCATCGACTGGTCAGCCTCGAAACCTGAGTCGTTGCCCAATTTCAAGCTTCTTAACTCTGCTATGCGTTTGTGTGTGTGTGTGTCAGTGAAAATGTAGACCCAGCGATTTATCAGCCTGGCTGGTGAGAGCGGTCGGATGCCAGCACGTCTCAGAGCGGTTGGCATTTCTTTCATATTATTCATTGTATTCCCATTACGTCTCGTGCCTTCGTAACGTGAGCCATGTAAGGAGCCGACGCAAGAGACGCTGGGGCCCGTTGAGGGGGAAGTGGGGAGAACAAGCGAGGGCGAGTGAGGTGTCCTCGTGCGTACAGAATATTTGTACTGAGCTTCGGCCATAAATGAGCGATGCTTCTCTCATCATGTCTTCTTTTGTCCCCCGTCTGTCCAAAAACAGCGTCAACCTGAGTTTCTGCATATCTGCCGATGGGAAGCACCTCCCAGACGTCCTAGGTGAGCCAATTTTCCACATCTGCACTTTATTACAAGTTAGGAAACTTTCAAAAGGCCACCGAGTGGTAATGTTTTAAACCCTGTAACAGTCTGTAGGTTTGAGTGTTTTGGCAGCTTTTTTCGGATTTTTTTGTTATGACAAAAAAAAAAAGGAAGAAATACCTTCTGCGACCCACCTTTCAGTGATCAAACCTCATCTGTGCTCGGTCCCGTTCCCCATCAGCCCCGAGTTATTATCTCTAATTGCTCCTTCCTTTATAAACAGCTGCCATTAAGTTATAGTAACTACAGTGTGTGTGTGTGTGTGTGTGCGCCTCAGAATATTTATCATAATCTTTTATAAACCTGTCGTTACATTCATCATGTCGCGAACGCTCAATTGTGCGTGACGCGTTTTTCCGCAGATTTCCAGGTGGAGGTGCAGCTCGACAGTCACAAGCACAAGCAGAAAGGTGCCGTGAAGAGGGCTTTGTTCTTGGATTCCCAGCAGCCCTTGCTGCAGAAGAGTGTGACGGTGCAGCACGGCGGCCGTGTGTGCGGCAACACAAAGATCTACCTACGGGTGAGTCCCCTTTCATACCAATCAGAAAAATGACTAGTGATTATGCGTCATTGTGACTTTAAAGGTGCGGTATGTGAGATTTTAGCTAGAAAACATTCAGAAATATGACAGAAAATCGTCCAGAAAATGTAGAGACACAACAGTTTTGATGATTATTGTGCTGCAGAGCTATCTGGTGAAGCTAAGCATGCTATCAAGTAAACCAGCAAACCCTGGACTTTTCTTGGGATCAAAAGATACAGATCACAGCTGAAAGGAAAAAGCTGATCTGACCAACAGAGTCTCAGTTATTTGCACCAAACTGCCGCCGACGCAAACTCTGTTTCTCTGTGTTTCTTTTGTCTGCAGGATGAGAAAGAGTTCAGGGATAAACTCTCCTCCATTTATGTGGCCTTGAACTTCAGCTTGGATCCAGAAGCTGCAGCTGACTCCCACGGGCTGCGGCCTATCCTCAACTATCAGACCACCAGCGTGATTGAGCAGAAGGTGCGTCCCACATCTTCTGTCGAGCACAGTAAACTAACTCTGGAGTGCGTCGGTATATGGTGGAGCGGTGTGTGTTGCCTAATAATGTAATTGAAGATAAGAGTATCCACCACACTGCGTAATCACTCCCTGCAACCACTGACTTTCTCCTGTCCCTGATGAAAGAGTTGTGTTTTTTTTAATGTAAATTTTAATCTGCTCTGCCGGGAAGAGGTCCAAAGGTGTCTGGAAAGCTGTTATTCAAAATGAAAATGTGAGGCATATGTGCAGAGTGTTTCCTCGTCCCGGCAGGACTTGTTCTCCGCCTGCTTGGCTGCACAACGTCAAGGTAGGCGACTCGTTCCAGAGCTGCGTGCACAGAAGGCCGGTAGATATTTCAGGGCAGGAGATTCGCCCATCTGGTCGAAAATCTCTCGGCGGTTTGCCAGTTTTCCTCTGGCAGCGAGCGGAGTTGGCTCGACATGTGGGCATCCTCTCAGCTGTGGAGCAGCATCCACCATGTGGGAGTTCACAGGGTTGGGGCATTAAGGGAACGGCAATCAGCATAGTTTTATCCCCCCCCCCCACCTCTTTTTCCCCGTTGCTCTTATTCCTGTTGGAACGGGACTGAACCCTGTCATTGAAGTCGTGCCACAATATCAAAGCTGTCGGGCCTCCAACAGATCAGCCGAACCAAAACCTTGAGACAAGCCTGAGCTGGATGTCAACCTTAAACCTGAAAAAGACACTTTTTGCCAAGCTAATCTGTGCATATGTGCGAAAAAAAGTGGGAGTGAGAGCCTGCCAACATATTTCATTAATCATGCTTGAGGCTGTGTGGATGTAGCAGCGAAAGAGTGACTATTATACCGCAGCCTTGGCCTTCATCAGACACATGATGCCTTATTGATTCGCACACATGCTTTGAGACCGTGTGGCAGGCCATGTAGCACTTCGCCGACTCTGCCAAGCTCTTACTCCGTCTGAGCCCCGAGTGAGAACGAGAGACGGTTGATGCCGCTCGGCACATTCTCGCTCTCTGCGCTCTTAACAAATTCCACATGTTTCTACGAGCGGTTGTGACATTATCGAGGGATCTTTTAATTGCCGTAATCTCTCGGGTCTTGTGCAAAAGCCTGGATTTGTGAGAAAAAACAAAAGGATCCCAGTTGTCGTCACCTTTTTTTTTATATATAGAACCTGGAAGCGGCCAAAATTGTGCATCAATGCCCTCATTGTTCTTTAAATAATAACATCTGACCTCATTTGTGTGCGACTCTGATTAATGGGCTCGACTCATTCTGCCAAGAGAGCGTTTTTGAAGTCACAGTGTGACGCTCGCCCTCATTGTGTCACGCGCCGAGGTCAGCTTTGTTGTCGTTAAACTACGCTGACGGTGCCTGCAGACGGCGTTCTCACTGCTGCGCCGTACGGAGGACCCGGGGTGCACATGTGGCCGTGTTAGCGTGGCGGTTACCACGGTGTCCATAATTAGAGCCCCTGGATGGCGTAATGACAAGGGGGGGGTCGCTCGGCTCCCTCTAATCTCCTCCTCCACTTCTATTTATTATCCTCACCGTCGCGAGTATCATCACGCTGTCGCAGTCGCAGCGGGATGCAATTTAGCAGTCCGCAGGGCTTTCCCTGCCGCGGCCCTGCCACACGTTCAGCGGTCGTCCACTTACCCAGCAGTGTTTCTCTTGCTTTGTTGTCTTTCCCTGCACTGTAATCTTCGAACCCCCCCCTCTTGCTCTTCAGGTCAACAGAGATATCCTATGTCTCAGTCAGTTCCTCTAGGATGTAGGCTCCTCCCTCTCCATATGATCAGACACTGCCGCGGTTGGCTGGGCGGCGTAGCGTGTGGTGAAAGCGCGGTTTGCCGCACGGGGGCTTGTGATGTGGGACGCCGAGAGCGGGCGGCTCTGTGTTCCAGCTCCACAGGAGTATCTCCTCCGGGCTAAGAATCCGGCTCATCATTTCCTTCTCTTACGTCGCAAACAAAAAGCATGTGTGTGCGTTTGTGTTTGTGTGTGTTTGTGTGTGTGCTGGGACAGCTGGTCTGGTGGGGAGAGGAAGTGCGTCTGCGCCTGTCATGACCTCACTGACTCAGTCACTGTCCCTCTGAGCCACAACATTGTTTTTTTTTTACTGTCTGATGTTGTCTTGTAGATAATGGGGACTGCGGCGCAGGTGTGTGCTGGGTGGTGTTCACGGAAGGTGGAGGTGGAATGTATTAGTCATACCACATGTTGCATCTCGCTACACTCATCCTGTCGTCTCCCCTGAACAGATACTTGGTTTATCTCACGCGCGGCTTAATTCTCCTCACGTGTAAAAGAAGTGTTTGTAGTCAGAAACCGGCCGTGTGATCGTGACGATCTGCAGCCTGTATTAAGAACTCCATCACCCTCGCTGTGTGTCTTCCAGGCTCAGATTCTGTTGGACTGTGGCGAGGACAACATCTGTGTTCCCGACCTGAAGCTGGCAGTCCAAGGGTGAGTGTTCATTTCCTTATACATTTCGATATAATCCGTATGGATTCCAGAGAATATATTAGAATGATGTGCCGTGGTAAACTGTGAACCTGAACTCTTCACCTCCTCCCTGGATTTGAGCGCCGCAGCACAAATACAGCTGTTTTTGTTGTTCCGCCGCTTTGTTTAGCTTAGCATACCAGAGCGGGACCGTTAATAGCCGCAGTGCTGCGGTAGAAGAAGAGGCACGCCGTCCTCTGAAAACAGGAAGCTGCTCGGCTCTACAGGTGCAACGACAAACCGCTAAGGCGAGATGAAAAGGGAATCGTGGGAGCTGTGTGCCAGAGTCGCGACCTCGGCCGGCTTCTGAAGCTGTCAGGATCGGCCCGCCCGCCACACTTTGATTCCAGAAATCTGTTTGCATTTTCCTCAAAAAAAAAAAAAAACACAGCCTCCCTGATACTCCCTTTCTCCGCTCTGTCATTTTGATTTCACATTCCTATATTTATCTACCATCTGCCTCCGTTTTTGGGTTTTCAACGTATGGCTGATCCATCGCATATGGAACAACCTGCCGCGCTCCGTCCGAGGAAATCGAGACGGAGGAAAGTGCGATTGGCGCAATTAGAATAATAGCTTGGTGTTTTTGTCTGGCCTGTAGTAAATTAATAGAGTCTAAATTAGATTGAGGGGGTTGACGGGAAGGCCGTGATTTAGTGGAATGTCAGAAAGAAGAAAAAAAAACCCAAAAAAAAGCGTCCATCATTCCTGCCGTGTTGTTTCTTTTATCGCGCTGCCAAGACACATAACCTGTTAGCCCAAACGCTCCCTCAGGGAAGCTTTAAGGGTTTTTTTTTTGTTTTTTTTTATCGTGGAGTTTTCTAATTTTGAGCCTTTGTTTGGTTTGAAGAGTGCGATGCCAGTTAGAATCAGAGTGCGGCCGACTCGAGGATCGGCTGCAGAAAGTCTTCTGCTTTATGAGAGCAGGCTGTAATTAAAAGCGTCTGTGTGGCCCTCCATATGGAATTTCTCTTGTTCCGAGCTGTGGGGCGAAGTGGAGGGAGTGAGGGAGTGAGAGGGGAGGAAGGGGGAGGTGTTTTACACTCCCACTCCTACGCCCTGTACATATATACAGCATGTATGAGTTTATTACCACGTCGGAAAAGTTCTCATTTGATAGAGGAGGGGCTGAATGTAATTGATATCTCCTGCAGCCTGCAGAAAATGCCTGAGTTTCACTAACGCAACTCCGATTTGTTTAAGACTCTTCTCCCCACAACGCAAACACAGAACGACATTGTTTACTGTTAATAGCGTTGTGTTTATGTGTCTGAGGAGTCGTGACACCATGCGTCCTGACCGCTGACCCTCTCGGTAATCATTTTCCCTTCTCTTGTTTGGCTCCGCAGGAACAGGAAGGAAGTCTACCTGGGCGATGACAACTCGCTAACCTTGATTTTCAACGCCAGGAATGAGGGCGAGGGAGGGGCGTACGAGGCGGAGCTGTATGTGGTGCTCCCCCCCGAAGCCGACTACAGCGGTATTTACCGCAATAATGAGGTGACTAGAAATGCAACAAAGCCGCACAAACTCCCAGCGACTAACACGCCTCTCTGGACGTGATTAAAGTGTTTCTCCGCCATTTGTTCTTTTCTGTGGTTTCACCAATCCGCCCTCTCGATTTCAGAGCCTGACCCAGCTGACCTGCAGCTACGAGTCCGAGAACCAGACCCGATACCTCAGCTGTGATTTGGGAAACCCAATGAAGTCTGGTACCAATGTAAGGACTCGTCTTTTGGCAGTTTTTTTTTTTAGCTCTGTGCCTATCGAGTTTAAGGGTTAAAGGAAACAGAGTCGTGCAGGGATGATGCTTTTCTTTAGGCCTCCCTGGAAGTTAGCATCGCCGCGGCTCCCTCCACAAGAAGCCTCTGGGATTATTCCATTTGCTTTTTCTTTATTATTAAGGAAAATAAGCTCTATGTCAGAGTCAACCTCTATGATCTCCTGTAGCCACTTGTTAGCAACCACAGCTTTTAGGACGTGTAAAACCGTCAGAGTCGGGTATTTGAAGACGTATTTTACGCCACAGAACAATGTGTGACAAATCTCTCAAGCTCATGTTAACCACAGACTTTATTTCAGACAGGAACTCATGAAACCCGATTTGATTTTGAGGAAGGGGAACCAAAAGTGTTTATTTCTTATTTCTAGGTTTTAATGACTCATTCCAGCATCACTTAACAACACCACATCCGGAGTGTTTTTGACAGAGACAAACATTTGACACAGCATCGCGATTTTCCTGTTCTGTGCAAAAGAGAAAAAAAAAAAAAGTTGTGTGTACGTGTCGTCTGTTGGTGTGAACAGCACAGGAAAAGTTGTTACGCGTTAGGAAATGTTGTGACAGGAAGCACGGACTCCATCTGTGCCCTCGGCCTCCCGCTGGGCAGAGTTCCCTTTTTTTTTAATGATGGAGTCACAAGCCCGGCGTGTTTTTAATTGCTCCGCGGAGGGAAAACCGTCAGCGACGCGTTAACTGGAAGAGACAGACAGACTAACGACAGCTCACTTGTTCTGTAGGAAGGTCTCAGACGGCAGCGTTATTGATCTGAAATGACCGACCAGTTGCGTGAGAAAGAGATGGATCTGTTGTTATTAATAGAGAAAAGGGCAGAGCAGGAACTCTCGGATGCATTTCGGACGTTCCCGCTTGTAATCAATCTGACGAGAGGCTCGACACACCCGAGATCTTCACATATCTGTCAGAGGATGGGAAGAGGGAAGTGGAAGGGGGGGGAGGAATGACTTGAGGGTCTGCTGAAAGTTAGTCAGTCTGCTTACATGTAGTCTTTATTGACATTTTATCAACCTTGACAACATGAGGTGCTTGTTCCAGGTGGGGCAGCTGCAAAAAGCAGAGTTGAGTGTTGATAACTGCATACTTAAAGGTGTTACTGACAACATTCAGCCACTAAAAGTCACATTTAATCTCCTCTCTTCTGTTGTTCGAATCATCTGCACCCTCAAGTGGTCGTGCACTTGCTAACGTTGCTAACTGTACCTTCCTCTCTGCAGCTGTGGGCGGGTCTTCGCTTCACGGTGCCGCGGCTGAAGGACACGCACAAGACGGTTCAGTTTGAGCTGCAGATCCGCAGGTAAAAAAAAAAAAACTCAACGTTGACACTCTGGCATGTTTAAGGAACATGTTTGGATTGTGATGTCAGCTCATCAGAATCTTGTTTCCACAGTAAAAATGAGAACAATTCCCAGAGTGAGGTTGTTCCCTACAAGCTGGAGGTGGTTGTCCAGGCTGATGTCATCCTGCAGGGGTGAGTTCACTTGAACTTTTTTTTTTTTTTTCTCGGAATTTCATTAACTCTCCCACCGCCTCCCGAACACATCTTCTGACATCCTGCTCTTTTTCTTTCTTTTTTTAAAGCGTGTCTCGACCAGATAAGGTCTTCTTCCCGCCGCCCAACTGGAAGGTGACCAAAAGCTACGAGGTGGAGCAGGACGTCGGGCCAGCGGTGGAACACATCTATGAGGTAATCGGCCGCGATCGGAGCTGTGCAGACTCGTCGCGGTGCTGAGCAGATTGGGTTGGAAGGCAGATCTTGCTGTTCATAAGGCGAGCTGAAAACGGACAGAAAAAACGCTCTCCAGTGCTTTATTCTCCACCCACTTTCACGTGGATGAGCTTTAACAGTGCTCTACTTTGGGTGACCTAATTGTAGATTAAGACAATACGTCAAATATGAAAGTTGCGTCACGGGGAAGCCAATCTGTTGCGACCTCCATACGCGTGATCAAGCTGCTTTTCCAATGCTTCACACGCTAAAGTTTCCTATTTTGTTTTCCCCCCCAGCTGGTGAACAACGGGCCCAGCCGGATCAGCCACACCCGGCTCGAGCTGCGCTGCCCCCTCAGCGTCCAGGGTCAAACCCTCCTCTACCCCCTGGAGTTTTCCACTGAGGGCCCCATAAACTGCACCTCGGACAAACACATGAACCACCATCGGCTCAAAGTGAGTGCACCTTCTCTCGGGGGTCAAGCGAGGCCACGTCAGACAGCAGAGCGTCTCCCACCGATTCCCCAGTCAGATGTGTGATTAACAGCTGGGTCGTCCCACTGGTTGGCCCACACCCACCTCCTCCCAGCTTTTTCAGCCCCACCCAGGACACTTCCCCCACCGCCACTTTGAAGCTCCAGCTCTTCCCTACGCCCCGCACAGCTTGATGAACCACCTCACCCAGCCATGCACTCACTAATCTTCCACATCCAGCGACGCGCCCCCCCCCCTTCCCTTACGCAAAGTCGTAGCTTTTTAGTGTTTGTGTTTACGTTTTGAATCCTGACAGATGTTTGAGCAGGGTGGCCATCATACTTAGCTATGATCTAATGTTTTTTTACCCCCTTGTGAATTGCTAAGTACGGCGTATTTACCACGGGAATCCATGAGGAGCGGCGCTCACATGCTTCTGATTAATGACAGAATGCCTCGGGGTCACGCTTAACATCGGGTCTTGCATTGACAGAAAGGGTGGCGCGCTCGTCTGCTGCCCGTCTGAGGTCAGCGTCTGTGTTGTCCTAATGGGCGGTGTTGTGCATTTTCTCTCCCCGCGCAGCTCCAGCGGACGTCCACGGAACCACCTATCCTGGCGCTGAAGGCCAACGAGCACCGCGTCGAGAGGAGGGACGTCCACAAGAATCAGCTCGCCCATCTGACTAACCTGGTAAGAGAGGCTCGAAGGGGAGCCGTCAGGGTTCAATGAATGCTAGACGGCGTCTGCATGAGTGAACATCGTCAGGCCAAAAGGTGAAGTCTAATGTAATAGGTGGCTTGAAAGTGAGAGAATGAGGAGCTTGAGTTCACGGTTAAGGGGTAAATGAGGTTACGTAGTTAAAACAGCAGGACTCTGCTCGGAACAAAGAGCTTTAAACAATACGTTTTGCTGCATCGCCTTAAGTTAAGTGTGTGCGTCTGGATCTATTTTGGATCTTATATGAGGCTCCTGGGATTGGATAATTAGGTTATGATGTCGTTAAAAGGGAGGGGTCAAAGGGCGCAGGCTTGTCCCCGTTGTGGTGATTAACATTAAAGAGCCTTTAGTAGTGGTGGAGGGGTGGAGAGGCTGAGAGGACACGGGAGGCTTTTTGTCAGCGATGCACAGACTGGCCTTTAATTTGGGGCTCCGGGTGGTGTGAGGGCCCCTGGAGCCCCCCCACACACTGGCCCTATTGATCCACCCAGCTGCAGGTAGCTTCTCCCTCTGCCTCCGTACCTGCCTCAGCCAAAAGGGGGTCTTTGTCCGAGCGCCCGTCGCTCCTGAGAGCGCTCGTTTATCAAGCGCGTCCGATGACGCGTCAGCATGAAGGACCCCATTCTCCCGTTTCTCCCGCGTCTGCACTTTTTTTGAATTTTTTTTTTTACGCTCAGCAGGACAGACGTCTCTGTTCAAAGTGTCTCTTGATCCCAGCGTGTTGGTGTTTAGCAATGCTTGAACGAAGCTGTCGGCCGAGGTCAAAGTGTGAGAGTTTAAACTGACCCGCCCACCGGCCGAGCCTTTGAAGAGCGGCGCTATGCATAGAGAACAAAGGCCCGACTTTAATTACAGTTATTATCAAAAGGCGTTTGTAATTTTACTTTTTTAAATTTCTGTTGCGGTACTTTCATTGTGTGCTAAGTGCTTAACATAAGTGTGTTAACAGGTCTTTTATGGCTCCAGAGGAAGCTGCATAAATTGTCTCAGGCTAAGTTGCATTGTGGGTAACGTAGGCACCAGTTTGAAGAGCAACATGTGGAATAAAAAAAGATGATATCACTGCTGTTGTTACGTTGATCCTGTTTTTAAAACTGACCAAACCGTGTTATAGGAGTGTGATGCAAGACCAGTTGACTGCTTTTCAAAACCTAATGTGCCTACATTACCCATAATGCAACTCACTAACCGACATCACTGGACGCAGTGTGTGAGATTACATTTACATACACTCTGGCAGGTGTTCATCGCTTGTCTTTTTGTTTTTTATTGACGACTTCTTTAACTGCTGACTCGACGGTTTATTATGGAAAGTGTTCGAAAATGTAAGTATTTATTAATGATAACTAAAATGTGTAACTGCATTATTGACAGACGGACAATCTGACTCACCAAAAGATGCAATTCAAGATGATTTATCCAATGGCTTGTATCCGATCCATGAAACATTACTATCATATTTAGTAATCATTGATAAAGCCTTTATTAGTATCGAGTCTGTCCAACACTGCAGAACCCAGAGGGATTAGATTTATATTGACATGAAGCCGAACAGCCCTCAGACTGCAGCGGCTCGGACCAGCAGGTGTTCGGTTGACACGTCGATAGAATCTCGACCGACTCGGTGATTAATTGACTTTTTACAGTGTGGACCTGCGCTGGTCTGCAGCTGTGAGATGAGTTTGGACTGATGTTTTATGAAGCTGTGGGAACAGCCGTCCCCGTCCCCCCGCCGGATCCAGATCTTGACCACATAATCCCACAGGGGAGGATATGTGGGACTTGGGTCTGAGGCATCTTTGGCGCTGGTCCATGTTTGTGTCATTTCCACAACCCTCCGTGGCCCCGGTGCCCTCAGGCATTAGGGAGGTCTACCAGGAGGAAGTGGACTGATATGCTCCCTGTCTGTCTGAATACCCTCATTAAGTCTGTCTAACACTGAGCTAAAGGAACCAGGCAGGCCCGCTTCTCCCCTCCTCTCTGTTTTGCCCTACTTGGTGTAATAAGTAAACTAATGCGCTGCCACAGGAAACCCGCCGAAACCTCTCGGTCTGGTTGGTGGCCTCGCTGCAGCAGCAGCTCTACAACACAGTGTGTGCATGTTCTCAAACGTTAAACATACCGAGCTGCATTATGGGGATCTAATTAGGACTGTGTATTGTACAGTCTTGAGAAAAAATGGGCTGGTTTTAGTGGTCGGGCAATAATGTGGAGAGTGGTGCGTGCTGCATTTTTACAGTCTCATGACATTCCTCCCATCTAATTTGAAGCAGGCGTGGAATACAGATCATAACATTGGGCTCTTTGTTATATTTATTTGACCTGCGGCATTGACATGGCTCTTGTTTGTCCTTCGCTTGCCAGTTTTCACTTCTGCATGTCCTTCACCTGCATGCAGTCGCGCGATCGTGTCAGTTAAAACACGCTAAAGAATATGAAGCGACTCAATCCTCAGCACGCTCTCAATTCAATACCGATTCCTTCGGCATGACCTACATAAGCAAACGGGACCAGCAGCACGAGGATCGACTATTTCTAAATAGTTATTATTATCATGCCTGTAACCCAGTCCACTTTTGAAAGGTCATAGACTTAAAACTCTTTTTCATGGGGGAGTGGTGACAGAGACATTTTTTCTGAATGAACAAACTGTTAAGGTCCCCCAGACCCAGTCCCCACTGCTTGAAGATAGAAAGGTGGCAGGGTCCGCCACATACAAACAAAATAAAACAGCAAACAACAACAAATTGTGTTGTTCTTTAAGGTCAGTTTGTTTATTCGTGAAGAGAGTTGGACGCTTTAGGATTATAGGACGGGTCGGCATTTTTTCATGACGGGTACGAGACTCAAAAATCAACTTTTCCTACAAATAGCACCTTTAAGCTTTCTCAACAAAACTACTATTACTGCACAAACTAATCTGTTAGCTGTAGGATGACATGTAATGTAGGTGTATGAACGGGAATATCGCCGAAACAAAGTTAGTTTCACAATCGCCTTAAACATCGCCGTGCTTTTATGAAAGAAAAATAGCATTAAAATGTTTTTAATCTTTCTTTCACTCGCTTCAGAAACAAACACACGCTCGCCAGATCTTAATCTCTACGACAAGAGGCGGTGGTGGAGCTGCTTACAAGTTTTATGGGACTTATCGATGCACCAGAACGACTCGGAGGAAACTCGTTCAGCGTTTAATTAACATCGTCGCCACTCCTTTTCTCTCTGTTCCTGCAGTCCTGTTCTAATTCGGAGTGCTGGAAGATCGAGTGCAACGTGGGCCTGCTGGAGAAGGGAACCACCGCTGTCCTTAATGTGCGCTCCCGAGTCTGGGCCGAGACCTTCATCGAGGTTTGTTGGATAGAAACTAAGACGTGTGCTGTAAGACGAACACGTGTTACGGACCAGATGACAGAAGCACAGCAGAGGGAAAAACTACAGATCAGCCTTTTCCCCACCGGTGCCTGTTGTATTTTCTCATGTCAGGCCTTTGGCAGGAAGTAAGAGGCAATTGTTCAGTAAAGAATAAAACGCTAAGGGTTGAAAATGTGCAGCTGGCAGCGACACATCGCTGCAGCACTCAGTCCCGCACATTCGTCTGCGTTGACGCTGGTTCTGGATCAGTTCTTAAGTCTGTCCAGTCTGTGCACTCTCACATATTTGCCTCAACAAATGGGGCAACAGTTGCTGACTGAGACTGCGCTGTACTTTTCTTACAAGTTGACTATGTTGTCAGCCTGCCATGTCTGAGCTAAACAGTATTTACCACCCTCTGTAACACAAGGCACATGTGTGAATGCATTGGAAACTCATTATCCAGTATCACAGCTTCTCATAGGAAAGGAATGCCGGAGGGATTGTCTTCTGGAGAGGCAGACGGTCTCTGTCGCCTCCCGGTGCACGATCGCTGAATTGCTTCTGTCTTTCCTCAGAGATCCTACAAGCAGTACGTGCTGGAGTGCGTGGCCGGGTACAACGTGGAGAAGATGCCTTACGCCATCCTCCCCAAACACTCTCCCAGTGGACACAAAAAGGTATTCAGGGTCAGTTTTCATCGGCATCAGAGGCGCGTCGTCTCAATTTCGGTCCAGTCAGACTCACGAGCTGCGCTTTCTGTGCTCAGGTGGTGACGCCGGTGGTGTGGAACAAGCCGGATATCGAGAACTCGGTTCCTCTGTGGATCATCATTCTGGCCATTCTGGCTGGTTTACTGCTTCTGGCTCTGCTCATCTACGTCTTATACAAGGTGAGAATTCACATATACTGTTTGACAGAAGTGAAGTACTGCAGCTGTTTCTACTCTCTTCAACTTTGCTTCAGATTTCTGGGAGAAATATTTGACCTTTTACCTCCACTCTACATTTATTTGATCCTTTTTTTGCTGCTATTTACTTGCAGATGCAGGTTGAGAATGCAAAGTATAACCAACAAATAAATTATGATGATATAATATTATGGATTAAGATAAAACTTGGATGGAAGGTCCAGTATTATAATGTGCATTTTTCTGAAAAGGTCCAATTAGGATAAGAAGTACTTGCATGTTAGGTACTTTAAATATACTTTGATGCCAGTTCACATGTTTTTTTTTGCTTCAACTTATCATTATGGGATAAATAAATGTAATGCCAAGAATAATGATGTTGTATGCATTTAGACTGGTCCTGTTCGTACCGTTCGAAATCTCCCTGAATTGTTTCCACTCCATGTGAAAATTCCTTCCTCCGTCTCTGCCGTCTCAGAGTGTACTAGAGGATTTGTTTACGCAGTTTGCAATTAAACTAATTAGAGTCTGTGCTCGCTTCTAATTTCTGATGTTCAAATGTTCTTTTGTAGATGGGCTTCTTCAAGCGGTCTCTACCGTACGGCACCGCCATGGAGAAAGCACAGCTCAAACCGCAGGCCGCCTCTGAAGCCTAGACGACCGGAACCACCGGAGCTACCAGAACCCCAGTTACACGGCCGTATGATTGCAAGAAAAAAACCCCCCAAAAAAAACGGAGAAACGCGGATGGATCATGTAGAGCGGATCAGAAAGAGAGCAGAGACCACTGGAACTCCACTGTGCTGCACTAGATGAAGACAAAAACAATCCAAAGATCTCCACGCCAAATGAATGTTGTTGTTTTTTTAATTTATGTCGTGTTTGTTGGCAGGTTGGGACTATTACCAAAAAAGAAAAAGAAAGAACTTTTCGTGACGGAGAGTTCTGTCTCACCCCTAACTGCCTTCTTCTGGTGCTAATGATGATTTTTTTTTCTCCGATGTGTTAATGTCCACATGTAGCGTGTGGCGGCCAGGAGCTGTGAATTATGCGTACTGAAAGTATTCTTCTAGAATCTCCTGAACACATTTATTTTGTATTTTTTTTTTTTCAGTGGCTACAGCAAAGACAATAATACCTGCTAGATGTTGAAATCTATTTAATAGACTTTTAGACCCCCTCCCCCCCCTGATTTTTTCCACCTGATGCATGCTGGGATAGGCTAACTCAGCATTAGTGGGCGTAGAAAAAAAAAAAAAAAAGCATGGATGGATGTTTCTCAACTGTTCATGCCTCAGGTTGGTGGACAGCGCTGGGTTGAGTTGTGTTTTTGCACTCAAAGGAAATCTACTGATTATAATTCCAAAGACACCTACAGACTGACTGACTGACTGACCTTCCTTTGAGTTCTGATTTTTGACTCCTACTGATCACTTTTTGTTTGAATCCTGTTTAGTTTTCATGTTCAGAGTTTGTCGTCGTCGTCGTCGTGTAGTCGACTGGGATGGGACTGGAACCGCCGCAGACCTGTGAAAACCTCACACCAGGCTTGGCGCTTCTGTCGCAAAAAAAAAAGAAAAGCGGCGCTCTTCCATAAAGAATTCTCCCTCTCGGCTCCGGGGCTCGTTCGGCGAGGAGACGAGCGCGCGAGCGGATAACGCCAAAGAGTTAACGGCCGCGTCGTAGCGAACCAAAGACGGGACGATCAGCAATGTTGTAGCCTCGACGGAGAGTTTAGAGTCTGAGATCGTCGCTCTCTCTCTCTCTCGAGTGCGAAGGATCCGTTTTTTTTCAGCTCGCAGTGTGCGTGTTACTGTGAGATACTGTATTTTTGATTGTCTTTCGAGTCGAAGCTGCGCACGTGCAGAAAAAAAGAGAAGTGGCTGAAGTCATCCCACTACCGAAAAGGCTTTACAGGGACTGAACATTGTGTTGGTTTCTTTAACTTGTCGTGTACATAGATTTTTTAACGTGCCTTAAATGTAAATACTTAATGTCTGTGGGTTTCGAGTGAGGGCTTGCGTGTATATATGTGTGGTTTCATGCGTACGTGCATTTGTGTGAATGGAATATTTATGAATGCTTGTTTAGCGTGTGAGTCGGTTATTACCTTTCCCACTGCTTAGTCACGTTCATCCCCCGTCACCTCCGTAGCTCGAGATCATCGAGGCGAAGCCACTCGACGGCATCGATTCAGTCGGTATTCAGGATTGTTTTAAAGGTACAATGTGTAGGATTAAGGAGGATACATTGGCGGAAATTGAATATGATATTCATAATGATGCTTTTTTCAGTGTGTAATCGCCTGAAGCTGCAACTCATTGTGTTTTTGTCGCCTTAAACTGAGCTCTTCTTCATATAGAGAGCAATATATCTTAGTCAGTTACTTACCACATTACTATGACAACCTATTTACAACCAGTAAAGGGTTAGCTAATGTCGACAGAATATAGGGGGGTAGGTGAAGTAGCAGAGCCGCGATCTGATTGGACGAAACCCCCGAGCAAGTTTATCCGAGCTGGAAATGACTCGACTGCTTTCTTGCAGGGACATCGGGAGTATTTCCTTCTCTACATACATTAATTTCATAACATACAAACTGGCTACAAATATATATCCGTCAACAATTTAAACGATGGTCCATCTCACCAGCCGATTATTATGCGGAACCCCTATATTTTCTACGGTAGCCTGGAGCGTTCAAATCAAACGGCGACTCTAGAGACGGCCCTCTGTAGATGATCCTACACACTGGACCTTTACACGCAAGGCAGTAATTAAAATACTTAAAACCTCAGTGGATATATGCAAAACAAACAAATGACTAAAGCTGCCGTCCAGATTTAGCATCCAACAGGATGTCTTGTACCTCTAACAAAAGGGATAACAACTAGGCACTGGGAACTACATGTTGTTTGGAAGTGCAATATTTATATTCACTCTTTTTTTTTTTCTTTGTGTAATATTACAGTGCTTTTCTTTTTGTTGTCATGTTTTTATTTGTGACTGAGTTGTGATGAATCAGAACTTTTTTTTTTTTGTGTATCAAAGTATGTGAGAAGCACAAAGTCCAAATCCTTTGTGAGGTTCTGGCTTTTCACCTTCACCTGCTTTAAATTCTTCACTAAAGTGTGAAACTTTAAAAGAAAAAAGAGAGAAAAAAAAAAAAAAAAAAGGCTTGTTCCACTTCAGATTTGCTCACCACTTCATTGCTGGACCACTTTTTTTTTTTTTTTGTGTGTGTGTGTGTGTGTTTTTATAGCACAAACTGCCACAGAAACACAACCACCAGAACGTATCGGAGTTGAACTCGGGTATGTTGACGCAGTTTGATAATTTATGTGCTCTGCTGTCGCGCCTGTCCAAACGCCAACACTATACAACCATATGTTTTACATGTGTTCGCCTCTTCACACTCCTATCGGACAGAGATTTACTCTTCGTCAAACAAGTCCGCAAAAATCCCCCGTTTGGTTTGTATGTAAAAAATTCTTTACTGAACATGTCGACCCATTATTTATAACGACACGGGATCATTTTACTACTTCCTCCATGGTTACATCCGGAGAAGGCACTGGGTTTTATTTTTCTTT
>OMLP01036501.1:0-25895 GCA_900302685.1 Spondyliosoma cantharus | reverse complement strand
TCCACCATAAAACACATTTCAGTCATAACAATATTGTGAATATAAGCTCATAGTTTCACATATGTTATTTTTCGGGGTTTGGTTAAATAGTGAAATATATTACAAAACGAGGTGAATTGGTTTAGTCTGAACTCTTTGGGGTCACGTGTTGATTCCCGAGTGTCAGATAAACAAATGGATAAGAAGAAGTCAAAGCCATCAGGTGCCCAGTTCAGGAAGAAGAGAAAAGAAGAAGAGGAGAAACGAGCAGGAGATAAAGGTATGGAGCCATGTCATCTACTCTGCATGAGTGTGATCATGCATGTAATGAAACTAAATGACGTTAATTAGTACAGGCTAACTCGTATGTTTGTTAGCCTCTTGCTATACTGCTGGCTATAACAGTAGATGACGACAGCATCCGTTTTCAGTCCAACTGACCAGCAAACATTAATTTCACCCTAATAATGTGTATGTAGCACAACGATGCCTAGCTCACATATTGTTTGGTAAACGTTGCGTTAAGTCCTGTACTGCTCAGTAAAGTGAATTATCATTTCTGTAAGCTAATTCAAAAGACGTATATTGCACTGATATTTTGTGATATAGCTTTCTGAGTCATTTGGAGTGTGTCATGTATATGATTAACCATTAACCAAGGAGGGTGTGTTATTCATTTGTTTCCTATTCTAGAAGTTGGCTAAATTATGCCTAATAACATGTTTATTTAACTGTGCTAACTGGGGCTGGAGGTGAGGTTCGCCCAGGGCGTCATGAAAGCTAGCACCGCCACTGTCAATGTGTCATGATATTCACAAGCTGCCTTCTTTCTTCTGTTAATGCTGCACAACGAGGTTATGTTTTAACCTGTGTCTGTTTGTTGGTGGGTAGGATTGCACAAAAACTACCAAATGGATTTCCACTAAACTTGGATGGAGGGTGGGTCCCAGCCCAGAATAGATCCCATTAACTTTTGGTGCAGATGTGGAAGAATGGATACAGGGATTTTCATTCACTTCCTTCAACATTGCGAGACAGGGTGAATGGAAATTGTGTGGTCCATCAGTATGAGCAACACCTGTTAGATTCATGTCAGCCATTGTTATCAATAAAATGTCAATTTATGATTGGTGATGATGACTGATTTCTCCTGCACACACTTTTTGAGTAACAAATCTACTTTTAAGTAATTTCAGCTTGCTGTTACTTCATCAGAAATGATGCAATGATACAAAAAACAATATCAAAGCAGCAAAGATTGTTAATTAGCCTGTTAACTTTGCATCTACATTTCACTCTATAGGTATCGTCTGGGTCTTCAGCACTGGACACGGACAGACCAGAGCCGAGACACCAGGATGTAAATGCAACTGAAAGTACCAGCAAATGGACTGAGCGCCCCACACACACACACACACACACACACACACACACACACACTCCTGGGTATTCATCCTGACACATAAAGGAGGAAATCAGAACATAATGTGCCATCTATCTTCACCACATGCTCATTTTGAAATTTAATATGTGCTACATTCTGCGTGACGACACAAGGACAATGATGGATGACTTTATAAACCAAGTCCAGCATGAAGAAACATGTTCTACATGCTCAAATGAGAAAGCAATTACAGCAGAGATAATTCTCATATATACACAAATGCCAGCTCACTCCTTGTCGTCGAATGTCCTCCGTCTGTCTCTTTCTCTCTCACGACCACTCACTGTTTCAAACATTAGAGCTAGTAGAGCTGCACTGTGAGTATTTGACATGAAAAGTCAGCAGGCTTGAAATGAAATACATCTTTTCATGACAAGGAAACTTAGACATTGACTTCATTTTTTGAAATCAACAACTTGTCAGTTAATCATTGCAACCAAGCATAATTTTGAACCATCAGTGACTTTTGCAGCTGGAGGAGCTCATATCAGGCAGAAAAGCATGTTTTGCATTCAGTGTGTTTTAGATTCTCCAAGAAAACCACCCAGAGTGGACCAAGTGGAGACTGAATATGTTTTTCAATCAAGGAAAGTGGTTGCTTGAATAAACATCTGATACTATTGTTAACTGCCTTTCCTGAGTGCACTGATTTTGAAGAGGATAATCCGTTTCCTTTAGCCTGCAGTAGCTCTCCTCCTTCTGATTGCACAGCAGAGTGGAGGATACTATCAGTTACTTTGATTAAAATGTGTTCAGCTTAGAGCCAAGCTGTTTTCATGGTGGGCAAAAATGTCTAAAATCTTGAGCATATATAAGAGCTCCAAATTAGTAAATTTCGGCTGTTTCTCATGGACAGGAATTAAGGGAACAATGTCAGAAAATATGCTGTTGTATATTGTAATTTCTACAAAATGTGTCGTTTTACGCTCACTTTAAAAGTTTATGGCCTTACTTTCATATCAGGAGGTGGAGGGGACAGTGGTGGAGTTACAGTGGAGAATGCTGCCAAGCTAGGGACCGCAGTTTGAGACTTTAAGGAGACCTCTGGAAAATGTCAATTGTATTTGTGGCAGCCAAAACTTGCATTTTTATGCGTAATCATGATATTTTCCTAACCTTTCCCAAGTGTTTTTTGTGTCTTAATCATACAAGACCATAAGCACAGTCAGTCACAATATTAAATAAAATCAAATTTAAGTTAAAGAAAATAAAAAGTTGTAACTTAGAATATTTGTTAAGTGTCAACACGTCTGTGGTTTGCAGAAACCTACATTGCCATTCATTCTAGCTATTGGCTTATGTATGGGGGTGGGTTTACAGAGGGTTTACAGAGTTTACAGTGAGGCTCACACATCAGCCTCACTAGCCCTGCCCTGTCCCAGCTTGTCAACTCCTTCCCTGTCTCCTTATTTCCTCCACTCGTTACCTTCGCCTGCGTTTCTCCGCCTCTTTCCACATGCACCCCACCTGCTTGATAGTTTAGTTTGTATTTAAGTTTAGTCTTTACCAATTTTTCTGAAGTCTGTTATTAACATCCACATAACTTATTCTGATTTTAGGTAAAAGCCAGTCAGGTTGCAGTCAGTTCTTGGATTTTTGAATGGTCTAAGAAGAAATTAATGGAAAATATGGTTCTTAAAACAGGAACATCTCACATCTCAGCAGTATACATTGATTTTCTCTCCTGCACACTTCCCTTACTTCCTACTTTTGTTCAATCCATCCTTTCTTTTGCCTCCTCGCAATGCAGGATTCAGCACCCCCTATATATCAACAGTAGGGCATCTACGCTTGATACACCACAGCAGAAACACAGAGACGCACATGCACACACTGCACAAGACTGGGTTGCTATAGTAACTATAGTAACATCAGTAGAGAGATGCACAGAGCATCTTGTTTGGTCACTGCCCTTTTGAAGTGATCGTACCCTTCGGCACTTTTCTGAGGAGATGAGAGTGCAGACTAAAGATATGGACTATAAGGCCTTCTCCATCCTGCATCCAGAGCAAGATTTACAGATATCTCTGCTGCTCTCTCTGAGAGTGCTCCAACACATTTTTACTGCATGTTTTGAGCAAAGGTTTAATCAGATGTTAATTTCTCTCACCCCTTCACATTAACTGCTTGTGAAACAGTCCCAATTGAGTACTGATCACTCTCTATGACCTACATAAGCAAAAAAAGACCATTAGTGAGAAGATACTACAAGAAATCTGCATTTTTGTGGTTGAAGTTTTGACTGGAGCTCAGCTGAAGAGCTGCAACATTACAGGAAAAGCCAAACATTGGTTGTGAGTGTCACTGTGGCAGTAAGAGTAAAGAGCCACTATTTTCAGTCTCCAACTCCAGTGAACTGTGCTTCAAATAATTCCGCTTTGTTTTTACTCCATTGAATTACGAGATGAAAAATAATTGGTAGTTCAGCCAGCTGGCTTTGTTTAAGGTCACTGTCTGACTCATAACAAGGGAGCTAAATAAAAAGTGTGTGAGAAGGAGAGTTTTTATTTTTATTTTAGAACAGTCAAAAGCAATAATTTTGAAGCCGGTTACAGTCTCCTGGGGCCAAATGCTTCCTTCCATTGAAGATTAACTCCAGATAGTGTGTGTGTGTGTGTGTGTGTGTACACTATACACTGCCCAGGTGCCACATTGTGCCCTTGCGACACAGTTGTTGTTCCTATTCTGCCAGCATAATGTTAATAGCGACAAAAAATAATAGATCTTTGGAATCTGTGGATTGATTTAAAAAAATAAAAGAAGTGTAACTGAATGTGAATTGATTTCAAATGAACTTCAAATGTTGTCGTAATACTGTCCCAGGTCAATATTTCTATTAAAATCATGGTGAGTACAGTATTTGCCTACTTTAACGAGCCAACATACAGTAGGTATTAGCCAAAAAATTTAAAATAGAAACCCTTCAAATTGTTTTGATGTCCATATTCAACATTTTCCCACATCTGAATATTAGGTCCAGTGCCCACATTAGCCATAGCCACGACTGTTCCCTGTAGCATCAGCCATATTGTATTTGCCATGTGCTGATATTATGAAAATCTTAAAAATGTTGGCATTAGACATGAAAACAAAATGTGACCATTAAAAATGTAATATAGGATTATTACCTGATATTCTTGTTCAAAGATAGTGCTTGTCAAATAGAAACATACGGAAACATTGTCCCTGATCAGATACAGACTCACTCATGTCTAAACTCCTGGAGAAGAAATATACTCATCTACAACAGCATCATCATAAACAGTTAACAGTATAAATGTTTTATTTTAAATGGGCACCTAACTTCACAGCAAAGCAAAAGTCCATACTGTAAGAAAAGTTTATTTTGAGTCTTCTCCCCAACTAGTCCAATACTGAGGCTTTGGGATGGTGACCAACCCAACCTACTATCCCAATTGTCAGTATATGATGAGTTGGGAATAAGATGTAACTTTTCTTGCAAATCGGACCTATCATGTAGTCATGTAAGTCAATCAGGAACGTTAATCATATAGCACTTTTTTTTAGAGATGTACACAGTGTCTTCACATATTAAGTCAAATAGGACATTGGCTAGACTGAGAACTAGCAAACCCTGATCAGAAGACCTTAAAGACCTGGTGGTGACACATGCACCTGGTCCAGATCCTGATCCATTGTGACACAGAGATTTCTTATGGAGGATATATCCGCCGAGGTAAGGGACCAAAGATCATCATTTACTTTAGGGGCACGAATAGGAGGGTTGCAAATTCGTTTTCAAAGTTTAACTGTTGGAAATTATCTGCCGTCCAGTTTTCGCTTTCATTAACACAATTATTTAAAACTCAGTTTCACTATGTTTTGAGATTTAATGAAACATATAATTGAACATCATCAGCGTAGCAGTGATAGGAACTAAACTGAGAGTGCCTTATTATCTTTCCAAGGGGAGGCATAAGGCAAACAGAATAGGACCCAGCACTGAACCTTGAGGCGCACAACAACTTCAAAGGTTCAGATGAGGAGTCTCTCAATTGGTGTGCAGTAACAAGCACTGCACGGAGCGAAAAAACTTCTGCTGCTTCCCTGTGTATCAGGCTACCATAAAAGACTGTGAGCCGTTTCTGTTGAACGTAACCTGCAGAGGTCAGACTGAATATTTTGATAATGCTCATCTATAGCAGATGTGATCTGCTAAGCAACCAACTTTTTAAAAAATGACTAAAGCTAGGTCTCTGATTTTGGGGTAGAGAGGACAGAGGTTTGACTTTTTTAGCGAATTGAGCTGGAACACAACCAGATTAGTTACTAACCCCAACCCCACAACAGAGAGTTGTTGTCTATAGAGGCCACAGCAGGACCAAAACAGCCACTGACATCTAAAAATAGCTGTTGGTAAGATTTTGGTTGGAAATATCCATCCTTGCACACAAAGACTGAAAGTGAAGATTTCAAAGCACCGAAAACAGGCGTTGTTTATGGGGCGGTCCAACTCAATAAAGAGAAGGTGTTGCAGCGACACTGTTCACTCGCTGTATAGCTGGCTGCTCTATATGAATTCAGGCTGTGTGGGTGGTGAGGCACTGTGGTCGATAGGATTCACACTGGGCCTTCAATATCACAGCATCACAGAGTCTCCTCAGCTCAAAGCTCCATCTTAACAGAGGTAATCATTTATCCTCTGCGGATCCACTGAAACACCACACACACACGCACGCACGCACGCACGCACACACGCACGCACGCACGCACGCACACACACACACACACACGGACAGCCTGGCCTCTAGTTCTCCACTGATTCCCACCCATGGCAGTGTTGCAAATCCTGACTGGGATTGCTTCGGTACACCTGCCATCACTTTACGTCTCCACCCTGACAGAATGGAGACGATGAGCCTGAAATCTGCTCTCTGTGGTGGAGGATTTAGCTGTTTTAGTGTGTGTGTGTGTGTGTGTGTGCGTGTGTGTGTGTGTGTGGTAGGCAGGGGTGGATGGGAGCATGTGTTAACAAGCCTATCTGCCCATCCAAGTGTTAATCTGTGAGATGCCAGCTGATACAGTAGGACAGGGTGGGCTTGGCTCCCTTCATGCCTACCTGCTCACTAGTGCCATTCTGTCCTCCCTGTAGAGATGTGGGACTTTGTCCTTCGATCTCTCTGAGCTTGGGCACAGGTGGCGCTCAGTGTGTGTCGAAACCCCAGTCTCCCTGTGTTTGTCAGAGCTTAGAGTTGTGTGTGGCTATGTGCGCTCCAGCGTATGTGTTAGCCTCAACTTTGTGACAAGGAGGATAACCCCCCCCGCCATGCAGGTGATGATGTGTGCGTGTTTGTGTGTGCATGTGTATGTGTCTATGCTGTTATAACAGTTGCTAAAAATGATGCTTAAAAGGTACACTATGTAGTTTTGGAGAATACATTTTAATCAGCAGAAGAATATCTTCATTGACTGATTTTTTATGCCTAAATAAACAAACTTTTAGTTTTCATAACTGAATAAACTGAAAAAAAAACAAACAGAACTTAAAGACAACACAATTTATACTATTTTATTTTGTTCATATTTGGCTGACCCTGCCACCTTTAAACAATAAACACAATAAACACAACCCTAGATTTATCTTCACCACTGTGGCTAAACTTATTCAAAAACCACAGTCCATGAGCATTGCACCCTTTAATGTAAATGATTTCTTAGATTTATTTTGCAATAAAATTGATGACATTATAACTAAAATTAACTCATCATCTCTGGCTTCCTCGTCAAAGTTTATTATAAAACCTCAACCCATGATCTCTAAATAATTATCGACCAGTATCCAACCTTCCCTTCTTCTCTAAAGTCTTAGAAAGAGTTGTGTCCCAGCAACTTTCAGGCTACCTACGTAATAATAATCTCCTGGAACCTTTTCAACTCCACTCCACTCTTACTAAAGTGGTAAATTACATTTTACTTACTTTAGACTCTAACTCTACCTCAGTGCTTCTGTTACTGGATCTCAGCGCTGCATTTGATACCATAGATCATGGCATATTGTTAGACTGACTTGAAAGTCAATTCTGCATCTCTGGCATGGCTTTAGCTTGGCTAGAAGTCTGAAAGAACACAATGTTTTCTTTGCTCTTTTCTTTATATATTTCCCCACTCGGCCAATTTATTCAGAGTTATGGAATACATTTCCACTGCTATGCAGATGACACTCAGCTGTATGTGCCCATAAAAGGTGATGATGAATCTCAAATCACGAAATTAGAGGCCTGCTTGTATACAGTGAAGAAATGGATGTCAGAAAACTTCCTGCTCCTAAATTTGGATAAAACTGAGATGCTGGTCATTGCCCCCGCATGAGTTACCTATAGTATTAGATTTTACATTGTCTTATGAGTGTTACCGGCTCAAAGTAACAAAGAAACGGCAGGAGAGACTTGCAACAATTTCACGTCTAGGGTTGTGGTTTTGGGATATGTTTCAAAATAATCTCAAACATCAAACAGAACAAAAGACAAAGCAAAGCTCCCACCCCTCCTCAATGGCCAAGGTTTTAGCCCGAACAGGACGCACTTGTCCTTGACCCACCACCTTTCCCAAGTAAGTGACTGTCGCCCTCGCAAACTCACACTTCGTGAGGTTGATGGTCAATCGGGCGTCAGAAAGGCGATGGAAAAGCTCTAATAATGTCTAAGTGCGCCTCCCAACTATTACTATGGACCACCACATCATCTAAATACACCGCACAGCCCTCCAGACCAGAAACAACAGTGTTCATGATGCGCTGGAAAGTGGCCGGTGCGTTTCTCAATCCAAAACTCATAACTTTATAGGAGAATAAACCCTGTGATGTAATAAAAGAAGAAACCTCTCTTGCTCTGTCAGTCAAGGGCACTTGCCAGCAACCCTTGAGGAGGTCAAACTTGCTAACAAACCTGGCAGCCCCCACCTGGTCTACACAGTCTTCAACCTCGGATGTGGAAACCTGTCAGGCTTTGTGACAGCATTGAGTTTTCAATAGTCCGTGCAGAACCGGAACGTACCGTCTGACTTGTTAACAAGAAGACACGGTGAAGCCCAGGCTGACGAAGAAGGTTCAGCCAGTCCATTGTCAAGGAGGTACGGCTCCTCCTTGTCAATGTGTTTACGTTTTTCCTGAGAAACACGATAAAAACACTGTCTGACTCCGGAAACATCACCAACATCTATGTCATGCTGCAACAAATGGGTCTGAGTTGGAGTATCTGAAAACAGCATTGGAAACTCGTGAATCAAATTAATGCCAGCACCTTATCACCCAATGCAAACACACGGCACTGAGCTTTCCGATCGTAGCGCTGCTTCATCTTACCCTGAGTGATAGACAAATTTTCACGTGCCAAACGAACTGCCTCATATAGACGTCTTTTAAAACCATTAACGTAATCACACAAAGGTTTTGGTGGCTCCTGAAGGCCTACACCATCCTTCAGTACAGCCAAAGCACCATGCACTGAATGGCCAGTTCATTAGTTCATTAGGGCTGAGCCCTAGACTTTCTTGTACTACCTCTCTTGAAGCAAGGAGCAACCAAGGTAATTCTTCCTCCCAGCTTCGTCGCAACTCCATGCAGTAAGCACGAAGCAGAGACTTTAACGTCTGGTGGAAATACTCAAGGACACCGTGGCTCTGAAGGTGGTAAGCTGAGGCTTTGTGACGTTTAATATGAAGTTGATGCAAAACCAGAGAAAATACACGAGACATAAAATTGGATCCGTGGTCAGTCTGGACAACCTTTGGTATACCAAAAATGGAGATGAACTGGGAAAGAGCCTTTACAATGGACCTGGTGGTAATAGAATGTAGTGGGTAGACGACAGGGTAACGTGTCACCTGGCACATGATGGTCAACAAATACCTCGAGCCACTAGTAGAAGTAGGCAACTGCCCAACACAGTCCAACTGTAAATAGTCAAAAGGACCATTCTCCATGGGTATTGGCTGCAAAGGCGCAGACTTGATGACCTGATTAGGCTTACCAGTCATCTGGCAGATGTGGCAAGTTCTTATGTAAGCAGCAACGTCTCTCTTTAAACCCTGCCAATAGAAATGACGCATAATGCGGTCATATGTCTTTTTCCCACCTGAATGCCCCAACATGTCATGAGCGATCTTCATAACTGCATGTTTAGCAGTGGTAGGCACAACAACCTGTAACCATGGCTCCCAAGTGTCAGTGGAGGGGGTCCAATTTCTCACAAGCAGACTGTACCCATGAGCCATGCTCTTAAAAGTGTCAGCCGGGGCAGCACGGTCAAACAATGAACACAGGAACTGATCTGCACGCTGTTCCTTAACTAGGTTTTCATAGGACAGATTCAATGGAAAATCTGGTAAGGCAAACGTAGTTTTCTCTGCAGCCACCTTGACCTGCTTGGGTTCCGCCACTGCACGAGTAGCCGAGTGGATCACAGCACAAGCTGCAAACAATCATCAGTTTCATCTCTCAGCTGAGGAGAAGACAACACTGCTGGCACAGGGTTATCCTGCCAAACACGTCCACCTGCATAGTTATTTCCAAGTATCACCGAGACAGAGTCCACAGGGAGGGCAGGGCATACTCCCAACTCAACCTCCCCCTCAATTAACTCTGAGTACTGCATGATCTTGTGTAAAGGGTCTTCAAAAGTAGTGAGATCAATTCTCCGAAACAAAAGAGACCTGCCAGAACTTGAAGAGGACGAAAATGGCATAACGGTTTCCAAAATAAAAGATTCTGATGCTCCTGTGTCACCCAGGGTTTTTACAGGAATCTTTTTGTCACTACCCATCAAGGAAACAAATCCATCTGAAATTAATGGAGAGTAATTGGAATTCAGTCCCACAGAATGTGAAATTACATCCAACTTAAAAGGTGATGCTGCCAACATGTCAGGCTTCACATAAGAAAAATGGGCTTTGGACTTTGATTTCAGCACTGGACAGTTCCCTTTTGAATGACAGTAATAACAAATTTCCGCGTCAGATTTAACAACTGAACGATCTGCTCCAGAAGGTTGTGGTGTATTAACGTTTTGACTTTTATCTCTGCGAAAAGAGCCAACATCTTTTTGTCCATCTGATGAGCACACGTGAGCTTTGTGAGTCAGCAAAACAGCAGCATCGGCCTTGTTCTTAGCCTGTTTCTCCGCAACATATGTCCCAACATGCTCTGGCAATGTGTTCTTAAATTGCTTGCTTCCATCGTCGGCATTGCAAGCGCAAATCTCTGGCAAACTCCACATTGGTTTGATCTGAACGTTTTCTCATGTTCCTAAAACATTGACGACAAGTCTCTGGAATCAACTCATATGCTCGCAAGACCGAAGCTTTCACAGTGGCATAATTATGAGAGTCTTACAAACTCAGAACAGAGAAAGCCTGCTGTGCTTTTCCCGTAAAAACGCACTGAAGCATAAGCGGCCAACCTTGCGCGTTAACCACTCTCTCGAACAAGAGAAAAAAAGTATCTACGTTTTTTTCATTAAAAGGAGGAATCAAACGAAGACTAGTGACAATATCCTTGTTAGCATCTACTAAACCAGGTGTAGGCATTTTCCCCTGTCGAATAAGATCTAAAGGCTGAGCTTGAAGTTCGAGCTGTTGTTGGTCCAATGCTCAGTGAGCGTGTTCATTTTCTTCATTAAACCGAAGCCTATCTAGTTGCATTTGATGTAGAAGTTTGCTATTCTCCAGCTGTATACAAAGCAATTATTTCTGCTCTGCAAAAGTCAAGCTTTACGCAGATGTAGGAGACAGATGCGTAATCGGATGCATTAATCAAACGCATAGCACATAAAGCCGACATTTTAACATCACCTTCAAGACGTATAGATGGGACTTCAATTCTCTAATGACCAGCCAATACAGCCACTGTATCAACTGGTCCTTGGTCAATACATCAAACGCAACCTTGGAAGGTTCTTCCACAAACTTTTCAACAAGTGATGACATTATTTAAGCAATTGAACACATATCACCAACTGAATGAAACAGTATAGGAGACTAATTACACCAAAGTCAGACCACAAAAACTAAACCGGGAAGCCCAGCGATAATCGAGCATCTAAGGACAGAGGATGTTGTTCTCTGTACAGATTATAAAGCCCATTGAGGCAATGTGATTGCGATTTTGGACTATATAAATAAAATATATTTGATTTGATTTGACTCTTGTGAAACCACGTCATGGAGTGGATGGGTGCCATTGTCAAAGATGACATGTAACATGGACAGCATCCTCCTCTTTGACACCACCATCAGAGAGTCCAGCTCCACTCCCACAACGTCACTGGCCTTGCGGATCAGTCTGTTCAGTCTTTTGGCATCCACTACCCTCAGCCTGCTGCCCCAGCACACAACAGCACAGAGGCCACCACAGACTCCTAAAACATCCTGAGCATAGTCCGGCAGATGTTGAAGGACCTCAGCCGTCTCAGAAAATAGAGACGACTATGTCCCTCCCTGTAGAGGGTGTTAGTGATCTTTATCCAGTCCAGTTTATAATCAGTGTGGACCCCCAGATACTTATAATCATCCACAATGTCCACCCTGACCCCCCGGATTGAAACAGGGGTCAACGGCACCTTGTCCCTCCTCAGGTCCAGTTCCTTGGTCTTTGAGCTATGGATAGTTCTGCTCACACCATGTGACAGAGTTGTCCACAGTAGTCCTGTACTCATCCTAAGCACCCTCACTGATACATCTACTGCTGAGTCATCCGAGAACTTCTGGAGATGACAGGGCTCTGTGCAGTAGTTGAAGTCCATGGTGTAGAGGCTGAAGAGGAAAGGAGAGAGGACAGACCCCTGTGGGGCCCTGGTGTTCCTGACCACTCTGTCTGACACACACTGTTGAAAGCGCACATACTGCGGTCTGTCAGTCAGATAGTCAATAGTCACAAGGTGGGGAATCCATCTGCATCGCTGTCAGTTTCTCACCCAGTAGAGCTGGAAGGATGGTGTTGAATGCGCTGGAGAAGTCAAAAAACATGACTCTCACAGTGCTCGCTGGCTTGTCCAGGCGGGCGTAAACACAGTTGAGCAGGTAGATGATGGCAACTCCAAGTTGGGGCTGATAGCCGAACAGTAGGGGGTCCAAGAGTGGTTTGACCAAGGGCCGGAGCTGCTCCAAGACGAGTCTCTCCATGGGTCTGTAGTCCTTGAAGCCTCAGGGACGTGGTGTCGTCAGCGCAGCCACAAGGCAGGATGTCTTCCACATCACAGGGACCCTCAGTAGACTCAGGCTCATGCTGAATTGTTGAATTACAACATGCTGATTAGCTGTTCATGTTATATTTTGATATTAATTCTATTTATTTGACTTCTGTTTTGAATATTGTTAAAGACTATGCAAACTATGAGCAAACATATAGCAAAGGTATTGACCTTCATTGTCCAAACTCCGTTGAGAAAATGTCTCAGGGGTATGTGGCCTCTGACTCTGAATACAAGTCAATACATGTCAAATTTAAATACAGTAAGTGTCAGCTATAGCCTATATATTTTGCAACTTCAGTCTAACAGAATCAGTGTCACCGGCTAAACCCTTGTATGAACACAGGTGTGTGTGTGCGCGTGTGTGTGTGTGTGTGTGTGTGTGTGTGTGTGTGTGTGTGTGTGTGTGTGTGCGCGCACACACGTGCATGTGTTCCCTCCATACCCACAGTGCTTTGCTCAGTGATTCCTGTCCTGGCCATCTGCCATGGTCGGCACCAAGCAGGAGGGCCACGGATTTGACATCGGGGCCCCTGCGGACCACTGGTGGTGAGGTGGTACACAGCGAACGGCAGGGCTGGGCAGCTCACTGTGCTGAAAGATGACTACATGATCCGAGGTAACTTTTTATATATTATGTTTGGTTTACAATTATTTTGGAACTCACTGGCAACTATTTATTAATAAACAATCAGCAGCTTACCGCAGTGTGTATTAGTGTAGACCTAATCAGAATTTGGTCCCCCAATTTGATATTTTGAAGCATTATATAAAGATGTATTAAATAGTTTAGCTTTTTAAGTGTTTGCCAACAATTACAACCTTTTTAATGTACTGTGACATAGAAACATCTGAATGAATGATTGACACATGAGGACTTAAGATGGTAAATGGTAAATGGATTTGCAATATTGCATTTATATCATTTCGGGTAGAAAGGCTCTACAACAGATGCCACAGTCACCAGTTCACACACACATTCATACACTGATGGCAGAGGCTGCAATGCAAGGTGCCTACCAGCTCATCAGGAATGAGACAGCCCTTATTAAGCAAAGCACCCCCACAGTTATTCTCTGCTTAGCAATTCACACATGCTCACATAACGATAGAACAGCAATCGAGGAGAAATCCACTCAACGATACAAAGGGAGTGATATAGTTCAATGAGTTATTGTAGCAAGTACTGAGAACTCATGTAATAATAACAGTAGTAGTAATGACTACTAAGTACTCATTGGTGTCACGGCTGCGGTGATCCTATCGCAGGATGGTCTAACATCAGCTAGCACAAACTTGAATGTTTTGAGTTACAACGTGACTAATAGATATATTTCAAATATTAAATGTATTGTTGTTTGGCCCAAATACAGCTGCAAAAATTATTTTAACAAAATCATATAATTAATTATATATACTTTCAATGCTTTTTGCACTCTGGTTAGACTGATTTACTTTGCAATGACAATAAACTTGAATGAATCTCATCGTATTTTCATTATTAGTCTATATTAGTCTCATGTATAGCACACACCGAGCATTTGTCATTTTTCTATTTTATTAAAATGTAACATCCAGTGGTCACATAAACTTCTCTCTCCTCGTTACCTAGTGCATTTATAAATTACTTTATTGATGATATACAACTTGTAAATGAGAAATGGGGGTGAGGGTGGGTGTGAAGGGGATAAAGTTTGACCACCGTCCTTAAAGATGTTGCTGCCCCAGATGCATCCCTATCATTAATCTGAAGACTGTTCAACTTATTCTAGGAAGATGACAAAAGATGAACTAATATGTATGAATGATGATGATAGAGAGAGAAGCAAGTAAATTCCCAAAAAGTCACACAAACAAAATACTCATTCAGATGATGTTACGTTATTGTTTATTGTTCTAGGGGACATGCACGTCCCCATACAGCTCTAAGATAACTGTCAACTAAACTGTACTTAATATTGGTAGCTCGCCCCAAAGACATTAGTCTGGCTGTGCCCAGCGAAGCACACTTCAGGAGTGACCCATATTAATACTGTAGGCTTCAGTTAATTTTCCATCCAGTACAGTAGAGCAACTGAACCATGACCCGCCTTCGCACGACCAGCTCTGTAAATGTCATCCATATGGCCCACTCATTCATTTCCCACAAAACAAATTCCCACAAAAGACTGACTGTAAGTATATTTAAAAGGCAAAAGCAGCCAGAAAGAACCCTCTTATCCACCGCTCTTTTTTTCCCACGAGCTAAAGGTGCTCTTTTAATTTGCCTCTCCGAAAGGTCAGTCGCAATGTTCTCCATCTCCACCTTAATTGATTCTTTAAATGCAGCTCGACTTTTGCAGGGGGTGTCGGGGAGAAAAACTAGAGAGGTGTTTGCCTATCTTTAGTCACAGTTAAAGTCCCTAAAATGGTTACCCGTCGTTTCCTAATTGTATTGGCTGTGTGTAAATGTATGTTCCCTGAGCTTGAAGCCTGGATATGTAAATGGAAGAAAAATTGCCTTTTTGCTCAAATGGACCAAGTGAACATGTTTTCTGATAAATACACCGAGAGTGGGCTGAGCCTTGGTTGTACTAAATGTCAATGTTTATTAGAATAACTTCTTGATATTTTCCATTGGAAGCATTGTAATATCCAACACAACTGATACATCCAGTGTTTTCTGCAGGAAAGTAAAGCAGCTGCACCTGCAGGATTTGGTTCTTTGCAGGAAACCTTTTCAAATTAGAGCTTTATAAATCACTGGTTCCTCTGAATATGAAGTCAGATGCTGCAGTTAGTTTAGGCAGAGTTTTTTTTAGGTGAGTTAGCCAGTCATCTGAGTTGAAACCAGCTGGAGGCATGCCAAAGAGGAGGAAGACAATTGGTGGAATTAACTTAAGACTCCCAATCTATCTTTAACAGTCTGTTACACTGACATCCACTGAGTGCCTTTCATAAAGCCTACTGCTGACACTGCACTTATGAAGTAATATTCAGTCATTATCTCCTGACAAAACATTTCTGGCACTTGGGGCTTCCAGCAAAACTAGCAGACAGAAGCTAAAGCTGTTAGCATGAAAACATTAAACATCACATTAAAACATCTTCTGGTATCCACATATACATTTCTTTGCTTTCAGGATTAGAATCACACAGAGCTATAGAAAGGATAGAAATAACTAGGCTTTCTTTGATCGTATCATATATTCAATAAAACGAACACACAGCATACACAAAACCCACTCATTTACAGCTATATGTGGTTGATAACATAACACGGACTAGATACTCATCAAAATGTGATCTATGTTTCAGGGAGGGGAATTGATCCCTGGTCAAGGGTGCCAAAATGTCTAGGAATCACGCTGAGTTTACGTGTTAATCCTGAGGCAGTTAATATAGCTGTAGAATTTTGTCTTACAAATGTTCAGCAGCAGCCTCCTCCTCCACCTGTTTTGGGGTACCCAAATGTTTGTGAATGATAATGGCCATTAATTAGTTTTTACTGCATCCCTGTCTGTGAGAGGAGCATCTGGAGCATTTAGTCACACCAATAAAATGCATGTATAGACAATGAGGCACTCAAATTTGACCATAAAACTTCATCTTCTAGAGCTTACTTGGCCATCCAGTGCAGCTGCACAGACAAGTTAGTCATGAAACAACTGGCTACTGCCTTCTGTTTTGACATCTACTGCTATTTTTCCCATTGTTTCTGTCAAATTATTCTGTGCAGTCAAAATTGAGATTTGGCATTTGTCTTGGTAAAATGGTGGACTTTTGTTTTTGTCCCCCCTCCCCCACACATCTTTGAGAGAAGGAAATATTCTTTATGGTAGTTATCTTGTTACATTTTATGATTAAGACATTGGCAGCCTCTTTGCAACTTGGATGTGTCACCATGTAGTTGGTTCAGATTCCACTTTCACACTTGCTAAAGAATACTATACAGTAGGTCTCGTGCAATCTTTATCTTACCTTCTGTTGGTCACGATGTCTCTAGCCATCTCCATCAAGGGAAGAAGTTTGGAAGTTCATCAAGGGAAGAAGTTGGCTACTGTTCACCTCGAAATACCAGCCTCAGCCATTTCAAGTTTTTTGGTTTAACTGCGTAAGCCATCCTCCAAAGTGCCAGGTATCTTTTCCGCCAAGATATAAGATTCTATCTGAATTAATTTCAATGAGAATTTGTACATTTCGTAATTGTAAATGCAAGCATGTGTGCAGTTGGTGTGCAGACAGTGTGTGTGTGTGTGTGTGTGTGTGTGTGTTGTATTATGGACAGATCAAAGATTCCCCACGGTCCAGCTGTGAACAGTTGTGCTGAGATTTCTCAAGATCTAGGTCACAGGTAATCAGGAGCTATTGGGTGCACCTGTTATGTGTACCTCAGCGGACTGCAATCAGCGGCCATTAACAAAGATTAACCACTACTAAATGGTTGATCAGACCATCAATTCTATTTTTCCATGTCTTCTGTGGACATCTACCTCGAGCTTCAGCCTTCACAAGCCACAAGGCTCCAGCCTACGCACCTCGGTCACTTGTCTCAGTCCTCCACTCTGACTCTACGAGCCTGTCTGACTGAGCTCCACCTTGTACCTCAGCAGAGTAAGCCGCTGCACTCAGCACCTGCCAGCACTTCACCTGCACTATTCCTACACTGTCTGTTAATAGATTTGTTTAAGCCTTACACAGTCTGGTTATCCTGCAAAACAACCATCACACGTTGTGTGTCTTCAGGGAGTCAACACCATCAGTTGACTTTCTGTGTTTTCTGTTTAAGTGAAAATCTAAGTTGAGCGTGTTTTTTTTTTTTTTTTGTTTTTGGCCAGTCCCAAATTTTAAAGGGCTACAGGGTCAGTCCGTTGTCAAATTCCCTTCTCCATCCTCCTTATGACTCTTCCAATATCCCCAGGAGCCTTTTTTCTTGTACTATGCTTCTTTAGATTATGCTGTCCGGATGATTAAGTCGGCAGGGGTCAGGGCTTGGCTGGGAAAAGCAGACACCTTCAAAGTCATATCACTTCACCTTCACAGTGGCATCTTTTCCCTAAATAGGTGCTCATCAGGAATGGCAACATGGCGGCTTGTGCCTAGGCCTAAACATATCAGTTTTACTAGATAGTATATTCTGCTTGTGGCCAAGGTGCTCATCAGCGAATGGCCATATGGCAGCTGGTGCCAGAGTCTATAGGTTATAGTTTTGGGGGGGTTCAAGACGTTTTGCTCAGCACTCCCCAATATCTCTATGTAAACAAAGTTATAATAATAATAATTTATTAATTTACACTCTGTTTAATGGACATGAACACACACAGGCCGAAATACACACTCATGCACAAACAGGATCCTAATGGATCAGAGTGAGGGGGCTGCCCACAGCTAGCGCTCCAGAGCAGTTTTTGGGATTTGGTGCCTTGCTCAAGGGCACCTTGAAAGTGCTCAGGAAGTGCTACCAAAGCTACCAAACCAATTTCCGGACTTGGTCTTGAACCGGCGACCCTCCGGTTCCCAACCCAAGTCCCTACAGACTGAGCTACTGCCGCCCAAGGTCTAGTTCCCTGACCGGGAATCAAACCCGGGCCGTGGCGGTGAGAGCGCCGAATCCTAACCACTAGACCACCAGGGAAAGGTTATGAGGTCGGGGCCTAGACGCCAAACTCTTACTGTGTTTTGCTGCTCTAATAAACATTTCCAATGTGAGTTGCCTGACTGAACTGAGCTTAGCCCCTGTATGCTACATCACAGATTTGTTTTAATAAACTATGAATGGATGAATTGAGGTGTCCTCGAAACCTGAGGAATGACTCTGCTCTGTAGTTTGGTTGTACGGCAATGGAAACGTTTGTATCATCTGCCAAATGGCAGCAGGGTGAACAGACTGTGGCTTGTGTGGGTGTTGTCTTTAAGTATCTTTGGGCTCTGTGCAGGCACCTCACTTCACCGATATCACTGATGCTCTGTAGATGGGTGCCAATACTATTACTGGGTGGTTTAATCACCTGCTGTAGAGCCTTCCTGTCCTGGGCCATGCATGAACCGTGCCAGTTTGTGATTTCTTCAGTCAGCTTTCTATTGCTCCTCTGTTAAAGATGACTAGAATCTAGCTCCAGAACGAGCCCTTTTATGTTTCCCTAGGAAATAGAGCCTTTTCTGTGCTTTTTTGCCAGGGTGGTGATGTGTTATGACCAAGATTGGCTCTCTTTGTTGATTTCTGAGACCTAAAACTGTTCACCTCCTCTACCTCAGCTCCCCAGATGTAGACAGTGTGTGTTGTTACTGATGTTGAGCAGTAAATTGTTCCCTGCGTACCACTCTGCAAGACTGTTAATTTCCTCACAATATAAACTCTCATCATTGTTATGTGGCCAGTAATGATGGTGTCGTCCACATACTTCACAATAGAGTTCTCTTGATGTCTGGAAGTGAAGTCTGTTTCACGCAACGTGATTGGTTGATGTCTTTATGTGCAGTGTGAAAGCTCAGAAAAATGTATCCCATTTCAAAAAGATGATGCTATTTTTTACCTGTGTAATAAGCACTCCTGACATTTTGGTTCCCTAGGTGAGATTGAAGAATTGCTGCCCCCAAATTGCAGTTTCTCCCATCAGTTAACCACCATCACAAGTGCACCAACTAATATAAAAATATATTTATTGTTCCCCTTATTTATAATTTGTCTTTGAACTGCTGTCTTGGACATTTATTCATTCATGTCTCATCCTATTTTTTTAATGAATGTAATGCAAATCTGAACTGCTCAACTGGAAGAACCTAAGCTGACTGAGAGGTGTACAACTGACTGATCATTGACTTTCAGGACGCAGCCTTGGATTTAGCTATTTTTTAAATGTGTTTAATCTTCAGCAAACATGAATGTATTATTATTATACAAACACAGGCTTTAACACGTCAATTTATCAGAAATCAAAGATTTTATTGGGGACTGACTCAATTTCCCCAGAACCCACTCAAATGTCCACCACTGAACTCACCCCATGGGAAACCTGTAAACACCTCTGTTAAAAGTATATCAGTCAGCAATAGAATTATAACCAGTTGCCCAATATTATGTAGGTCCCCCTTTTACAGGCAAAACAGCTTTGACCTGTAGAGGCATGGACTCCACAAGACCTCTGAAGGTGTGCTGTGGTATTTGGCACCAAGATGTTAGCAGCAGATCCTGTCAGTTCTGTAAGTTGCGAGGTGGGCCCTCCATTGAGCGGACTTGTTTCTCCAGCACATCCCACAGACGCTTAATTGGATTGAGATCTGGGGAATTTGGAGGCCAAGTCAACACCTTGAACTGTTGTGCTCCTCAAACCATTTCTGAACTATTTTTGCGGTGTGGCAGGGAACGTTATCATGCTGAATAAGGCCACTGCCATTAGGGAATAAGGGAAATAAGGGAAAAAGATATAACAAGCTCAACTCACATAGTAATTTAATAATTTTGCTGAATCCCTATTGTAGTGAATAGAAAAAAAGAAAAGGACAGCACTCCCATTAACCTGTTTCAGTTTGCCACATTGACGTTTCGGGCAAGATTCCTTTCTTCAGTGTGTGGTATGGATGGTAAGATTAACTAATACGTATCGATACACAAACACGCACGGGCAAGATGCAAGTGGGTACATCAGTAGAGCAGCTGTGAATCGGTGCAATTTTGGAAAGAAATCGCGATGCATCGGTTGTTAAATGTTTGAATTGGTGAAATCCGATCTATTTAACTATTAGATAATTTATTAATTTGTTTAAAGATGTGACTGACCCAAAAAAAAAAAATAAATGTTATACTTTTATTCCTCCTAAATTTGAACTACTTTACGTTTACGTGTATAGTATTACGTGCAGTGCAGATGTATAATATTGGGTCTGTCAGTAAACTGGCATCCCTAGCCTTGGGTTCGGATTCATCAACAGCCAGCATTACTACCCCACAGAGTGGTAAGCAAAGTTTTCCATGCAATGCTGGCTAACAGCTCCACTCAGCTAAGCTATGTTACTGTCATGGTTGCTATGACAGTGAAACTGATGTTTGTTCACAGCAGCATGTGACTGCTAATCCTAGTGTATTATTTTATTTGTAAGCAGTTAAGAGCAGACCTCTTTGTGAAAGGTTAATTTGTTGTTTTGTTCATAATATAAACAATTGGTCTGTGCTTCTCACTGGTGAGTTAGCCTACCAGTTGCTTTTAGAATGTTAAGCATAGTTTTTCATATTGCACATAATTGGTCTTGATGAGATTCCTAATACCTGGCTCACAGAAATAAAGATTTATCTGTGAGTCAGGTATATTGAAAGTGCACTGTACTGTAAACTTGAAATAGAGAGAGAGAGCACTTTTACAGACTTTGTGAAAAAAGGCCAGTTTGCGAAAGGTCTCAATTTTAGTTGATTAATAAATAATCAAACTCATTGAATTGCGTAGCATCATTATTTTGCATTGTATAATTCCATTGTATCGTATGAAATTGTTCTGTGCTGAATCACATTGTGTTGAATCGCACTTCCTTGTGATTGAGGTGTGAGTTGTATCGTATCGCATTGATAATTGCTGTATATGTATCTTTAATGCATCGGATCATTGACAGTGTATCGAGATGCATATCGTATTGGCCTCACACAGAGATGCACAACCCTAATCTACGCTGGTGTGTCAATTATAGGTTACCACAATCTGGTACAGAGCAGGTACAGTCCAATAGGGGGGGCAGCATTGTTTTTAAAGAGAGCACAGGATCGCACAGGGTTTCACACAAACAACATATCACAACAGGAAATAGCACGTTTATATTACAAATAATAAGCAAATGAAATCTCCTCATCGATTCCCTTTGGAATCAGAGTGTCAAGAAAGCTTCCTGATGCCATCTCTTCCCCAGCTAAGCAATGCACATGCATCCAGTCATCCCTCATGGTGTAAAAGAAAAAGTGAGTCATCAGAACAGGCCACTTTCTTCTATTGCTTCGTGGAGCAGTTTGGACGCCCACTTGCCCATTGTAGCCACTTTCGTCAATGGACAGGGATCATCATTACTCAGAATGCCCCTGACTTATGTGCGGATACGCAGCCCCACTAGCCTCCGATCCCCAGGTGCATCAGTGAGCCTTGGGCACCTATGACCCTGTTGACTGCGTGTCCGTCCTTAGACCACATCTGATGGGTACTAACTGCTGCAGACCAGCAACACCAATCAAAGCCTGACGTTTTTTGGAGATGCTCTGCTCATCTAACCACCACAATTTAGCCCTTGTCAAAAATCCCTCAGATCTCCTGCAACACATCAACTGTGAGGGCTAACTGAGGACAAAATGTTCACTTCCTGCCTAATATATCCCATCCACTGATAGGTGCAATTGTAATGAAATGATCAAAGTTATTGACTTTACACTTCAGTGGTTCTAATGTTAGGGCTGATCAGTGTGTCTCAGTTGGAACTTAGTGGAATAAACTGTAGCTGCACTATTGTCAGTTAAAAAGTCATTTAAAGATACCTAGACTGGAATAGTCTGGAATAGTAGATTGATTTCTGGTCTAGCGAGACGACGAGAAGGCTGCATGAGCCTGAGCTCCCGATAGCAAGTCAGAATTAGCCCTCCTAAATTCACTTACTTTGGAATGAATAGGGGAGCAACAACTAGAAGTTGAACGAAACGTGACACACCAGAAAGGAAGAATACACCAGAGATGGAAAACGCTCAGCACGCCAACGACAACTCTGAGAAAAACATATGCTAGGTGCTTCAAAGCATCAATAAGGAAATACGCAACTTCAGGACTGATGATTAAGCGGACCTACACACTCTCAAAGAAGAACTTAAGGAAGACATGAAAAATGAACTTAAAGATCTGAAACAGGAAATTTACCAAAAACGTTATGCTAACTCCGCTCGGATCCAGGCCCACAAAACCAGGCTGAATGAAGCCGAAGCACGGATCAACGAGACCGACTCGGCTAACATGGCTTTGAAGGAGGCACTCATTAAGTCTATGAAAAGACAGGAAACTATGCAGGAAAAGTTGACAGATATGGAGGGACGGTCTAGGTGGAATAACATTTGCATTTATGGCGTACCCGAAGGCAAAGAAGGCAACTCTGTGCCTGACTTTGTGGAGCAACCTCTGAAAAGTGAACACCGGACACTGACTTGCAGAAGGCAGTTATTTGGGCGAAACTAATCGCTTTGACAACATCACAAAAAAAAGACATCTCTATCTCTTAAAAACAAACAAAAAAAAAAAAAAAAAGTAGAAAAACTGCAAGAGTTGGAAATGAAACAAAAATACAGAAAATCAATCAGTATTACAACAAATAAAGAAGATAAAGGAAGAGATAAATGAGATACTCAGGACAGATATAGAAAAGAGGGCAAGACTTGTAAAGCAGACCTACTATGAATCAGGCCCAAAAGCAACAAGACTCTTAGCTAGATGCCTGCAGAAACAGCAGGTCATTAACACAATTCATAAAATAAGGAACCCTCAAACCAACCAATTATCACACAAACCAGAGGAAATATCAGCTGATAGAAAAAAAACAATAAGAAGTTTTCTTGAAAACACTTGACCTACCATCTATTGGTGAGACACAGAATGACACTATTATGTCACAATTTACAGTTAAGGAGCTAGAAGCTGCAATTAGTAGGTTAAAGGTGGTGGTGATGTCATTATTTTTCTTGAACAACCAGATATACGTTTCCCACACCTAATGTCTCTTCTTGAAACGTAAGAATTCTACTCAGGGTATAAACTGAATATATCAAAAACACAAATTCTCTCCTTAAATTATTCTCCATCCCGACAAATAAGAGATGCATATAATCTGAAATGGAATTCTAAAACAATGAAGTATCTTGGTGTAACTCTGAGTAAAACACTTCCCGACTTGTTTGAAAACAATTATAGTGAAACTGAAAAAAAGCATCCAAAAAGATATTGAAAGGTGGTCTACCCTTCCATTAGACTTTAGTGCTAGAATACAGACAGTCAAAATGAATATTCTACCCAAATTGTTATATTTATTTCAAGCTCTTCCATTTAATATTGTCACAGCAGGTTAAAGGGGAGAAACTAATAGATGGACCCAAATGCAGAATTAGACAGGAGGCCAGATCAGGGAGAACATAAGGTGAGCTTTTGTTAAAACAGAAACTGAATGCAACAAAAAAACAAGGAGCATGAAACGAAAATCAGTCCAGGGACCAGGAAACAAAGTGGCAACTAAAACGGTTAAACAAAGTGCAACAGAAAAGTTTCAACAAAGTACAAACCAAAAATGCAAAAGGCGACACCGTACCATGCAAGGTGCCAACTGCACATCAGGAGCAATTTGGGGTTCAAGGACACTTCAACACACAGCTCAATCCAGCTCGGGGGAGCTAGGATTTGAACCAGCAACCTTCCGATCACTAGACGACCTGCTCTACCCGCTGCGCTACAGCCACCCCAAATGTCTGGGATATTTGGTTTTCACTATTTGCATGTGAAAACTCTAGTTATAAAAAAAAAGATAAAAGACACCTAGACTGGTGTATGTGGGCTTTTTTGTTACTTTTTTCCGTAGTACCGAACTCGTACCGAACCGTGACTTCTGTGTCCTGCCACTCAGAGTCAGCTGTTGTTCAGTCTGATTTACCATACTTACCACAGTGGTAGATCTAGGGTTTCCTAATTCATTCTTAATGCCCTTTAGTTTCCAGTGGTTTGTTGGTGAGTGAGGCACCTATTGACCAAGGCAATCTGTGAGTGATGATTCGTGCCAGCTAGCAGATTAATGATGTTCATCAGCTCCTCTCCACACACCAGCTCTGCAAACCTTCCCTCTGCCAAGTCCTTCATCTCTGCTTATCAGATCACTTTTATAAAAGTGTTGCTTCAACTGCTGTAGTCCTTTCCAGCAGCAGCCCTGGGTCAAGTTTCATCCCAGGCGCAAATGCTCACACAGAGTGTAATTACAGTTTCTAATACTGTAGGGGTATCTCCAAACTGTAAGCCAGTGAACTGGCCATAAAGAATGTTTTTATGCTTAAATGGTGAGCCTGGTTAGATGACTTTTCTTGAAAATTTTCAGGCTTGTGAAAATGTCTTAATACAGTTAAACTCATAGCTGTGTACATGATATTGAATATTTTTTCTACTATTCAAGTTGTTATCAAATAAAAACTCATCGCTACTTTAATACTTTATTCCCATGTCTAAATTTAAAGACAACGGAGGTTGTCAGGTTCAATCAAAAATATTGGTAGGCTATACTAGTTAAAAATACATCAAACCATAGTCTTATCAAGTGTAACCAAATAATGTACCATTATTTGAAGTGGCGTGGAGCAGGCTTTGAGCACAATAAGGGCTACTAAACAGCTCTCAACAGTGGGTTTCGCAGGAGGCAAGGAAAGGTAAGTACATTTATAAAGCAAAAATCATTCACAGAAGCGACTCAAGGTTATTAGGGCCATAACTAATGATTGTTTTGCTTGTCGATTAATCAATATGCCTAAGATGACGTCCTAAAAGGCACCTGTTTTGGCCCCCACTGTCTGCCCCACTCACTAATGCATTTTGGCTGGACCTGAAGTTATACCACAAAAACAAGTGCAGTTCCCTGGATGTCCAGACTGAGTGTGTCTTTTCCTAGGATAAAAAACGTCTAATTTTTGAGAAAAAAAATTGTCCCTTGTGCAATCGGATAAGATATGGCATCCTCTGTGGAGGTTCTGAGAGCCTAGTGATGAAGGTCCAGGCTGTCTGCTATGTTATCTCTGTTGTGCTGTAGAACCAGTTTGTCAAAACACTTCATCAGTATGGGGGTGAGGGCCATAGGGTGGTAGTCCTTAAAACTAGACACTGCACACTTTTTAGGTACAGCGAAATTGGTGGCTGTCTTGAAGCAGGTGGAAACAGTCTCCTGTGAGAGTGAGATGTTAAAAATGTCATTAATAACATATATATATATATGTTGACCCAGTTTTCTTAAAGTCGTTAAAGTGTTGACATGAGTTTTCAAACCTTGCTCCTACAGTATGACCTTAGAATCTGCAACAGTGGAAATTGAGTAAACTGATAAACAATATTCAGAAATGTATGAACATAAAAGTCATTGTCTGCATATTTCCAAAAAACATCTCCATGACATGTCTTCTCTCTTTTTCAGAATAAGGTTTCAAAAGCTTCAACTGTAACCCTCTTACGGTGCAGAAATGCAGAGAAAACTGAGCTTCACGATAGCTGCTGAATCTCAGAAGGCTTCATACTTTTATACCACAGAGTCTGTAAACT
>OMLP01036489.1:20285-32914 GCA_900302685.1 Spondyliosoma cantharus | reverse complement strand
CCAGTGCAAGGGCCGGAGGGGTTCTGGTTCGGGAGCCACTGGATTCCATCTCTGCTTTTCGCGGACGATGTTGTCTTGTTGGCTCCTTCGAGCCAGGACCTCCAGCATGCACTGGAGCGGTTTGCAGCCGAGTGTGAAGTAGCTGGGATGAAGATCAGCACCTCCAAGTCTGAGGCCATGGTTCTCGACCGGAAAAAGGTGGCTTGCTCCCTCCGGGTTGGGGAAGAGTTCCTGCCTCAAGTGGAGGAGTTCAAGTATCTTGGGGTCTTGTTCACGAGTGAGGGAAGGATGGAGCGCGAGATTGACAGGCGGATCGGTGCAGCGGCCGCAGTAATGCGGTCGCTGTATCAGTCTGTCATGGTGAAGAGAGAGCTAAGCCGAAAGGCGAAGCTCTCGATTTACCGGTCAATCTACGTTCCTACCCTCACCTATGGTCATGAGCTTTGGGTTGTGACCGAAAGATTAAGATCCCGGGTACAAGTGGCCGAAATGAGTTTCCTCCGCACGGTGGTGGGGCGCACCCTCAGAGATAGGGTGAGGAGCTCTGTCACCCGGGAGGAGCTCGGAGTAGAGCCGCTGCTCCTCCACATCGAGAGGAGCCAGCTGAGGTGGCTCGGGCATCTGTATTGGATGCCCCCTGGACGCCTCCCTCGGGAGGTGTAAGTATCTGTAAGTGCATGTTAACAAGTAAAAGATGGTTAACTATAAGCAATGTAAGATGTAAGGAAGCAGTTATGTACTTTTCATCATAACACTTCTGCGATAAATTTATAGTATTTATGTGACCAAAAGCTTCCTGCACTATTCCCCCTCAGACGTAAAGGTCCACAGTCTGCCCGATAAATGTTCAGTGCATTCTGCAGTGCAAATACATTCAGGCAGACAGGTTCTAGGCCAGCATGCTGTTCTCATTCTCAAATATGTCACCAAGTATTTTTTACAGGTACCTGTGTCACAGTCTTGTTGATTATGCGACTTATGATAATTGATATTTTGCTGTGTCATGCGGCTGTGGGCTTGTGGCCATCGGAGAAGATGAATGTTATTCAACGGAGTAGTGATACTTGGAGCTTGGAGGTGATAGAAAACAAACGTTGCTAGTATATAAGCTCAAGAAACTATGGAAGAACTTTGAAACTTGCATCCCGACTATCAATCATGCCTCTTACCATTATATATTTTATGTGGTATATTATACTGTTATTTTATTTATTTATCTAAAATATATGTTAATATCTTGTACTTACCAGTGGAAGCTTGTTCTGTCTGCAGTCTTCTCAGGAGTTGGATCACAGAAATCAGTGAGTGCAGTGGCCGCAATAAACACGCACACGTAGCTCAAGCAAGGTGGAGCTAAGCCTCAAACATTCAGGTGAGGTGGATTTGTTTTCATTTGGTTATGGCTCAAAGCCAGACAATGACAGTTAATTAAGTGTATGTGAAAGGGCAGTCGCTCCCTCCTCTCTCGGTCTTGCAGGCTCCCAGCAGCTTCAGTTCGGGTCCTCTCCTGAAGAGAGGCTGAGTTAAAGTACTCTGAGGACACTAACGACATCGCAGGTGTATTGGATGAAGGAGGAGGAGCCGACAGTGCCTTGAGTCTGTTTGTCAGTGTGGCTGGTGTCACCCCTTGTTCAATAAGTGCTTGTTCAGTGATGCTTTTTAGAACCCAAGAACGGCACAAAAATGTGATTAGTCAGGAGGTCAACAAGGTTTATACACACTTTTATACATGCAGTGACACAAAATAAAGACGCATTCTTTATTCAAATGCATTCAAATTTTAAGATCGTGTTTGGAAATATAAGGAGTAGAAGGCACAGATGTTCGTGTTCAGATGTGGGGAAGTTAACGTAAAAATGAATAATAAATGACACCTGAAAAGAAAAGTACGGCAACAAAGTATTTGTACAATTCCTACATGTCCTTGCTTCCAACTCGTCAAATATGGCCTTAAAGGTACAGTGTATAATATGTAGTGGCTTCTAGCAGAACAGATTTTGGCAGAGTTGGAATATAATACTCATAAGTATGTTTTATTTAGTGTACAATCACCCAAAAAATAAGAGCTGTTGTGTTTATATCTAAATAGGGAGCGGGTCTCTGTCCTCGAAGGTCGCCATGTTGCACCGCCATGTTTCTACAGTAGCCCAGAACGGACAAACCCGGCACTGGCGAGGGCCTTTTTTCCATTTACCAGGTTGGAAGACAAAGAAGAAGAAGAGCGAGTGGCTGCCAAACAATCTGTTAGAATGATCATACCAACTTTGTACAAGAAAGACCACAGGAGCGTAAACATTAGCACACTGTAGCCTCAGTCTGTGCCTTGCAGAGAGCTCCATCACAAGTTCATGTTTAGAAATTAGTCTCAATACATGACATATTACACACTGTACCTTTAAGCTAATAGAATTTAGCAATAAAAAGTAATAGGCAATATCCTTGACAAACTGGTCACATATGAGTTCTGGACTGTTGTTAACGTTGTGAAACGGTTGTGGTTTGGTTGGATTCATGCACAAAAAGCACTTGGTTTTGGAAAACATACTTAAAATAGCTACGCTGGTGACATACAGTAAGTGAGAAAGGGCTGACGCACGGTTTACTGATATATCATGTGATAAATCAGAAGTGACTTCGTCTTCTGTTCTCCTCCTCATGTCTGTTTTTGGGTGTGGCCTCCCTTCCTGAGGTCTTCAGGGGCTTTAACCGGCTTCTTTTATTCCAGGTGATTAAACGCCTAAGATGTGGAAGTACGAACGTGTGCGTGCATGGGTATAAAATCGCATAAGATGCCTCATATGGTGTTGGGTGGAAGAGTTCTGAATCACACACAGGTCCACTATAAATTTACACTGAAAATCTTGTGTAGTATGGCATTTTATAGCTAAATAATTGCAAAGTGGCTCTTAAATTCTGATATTTACCCATTATCTGCACAGTGTTTGACTTGCTTAACAAATAAAACCGCAAGAACACATTGCACACACCGCATCGTATTGTATTCAAGTGCAACAAGAGTGAGTCACTGACCCACTAACGGTGATCGTTTTCCTTTGTTCCTTTGTCGTAACTATATATATTTCCGCTTTTTCCTTTATGACTGTTCACCGTGACTGTGCATTGTTTGGCCTGCCTCACCTGCCTGAAAACAGCAGCCCAGATGTTGGCAGATTTGACAGACAAAAAAAATAAAAGAATCCTTTTAAGGTTAAAAATGACAGTGTAAAGATTCGGGACAATGACTTTGTGCTTCTGATTTTAAAAGCTTTAAAAGGACACACATCAACACCAGTGTACACAGTGACTGTAATTGTTACGTTTGTGTGTGCGCAAACACACATCTTGATCGCCTGGCAACAGCGGTGTGCACATAGTAAGAATGAGTCAGTGCACTATCCTCTGCATGAGCTGGTTGTTGAAGCGAGAAAACAGATTTTACTCTATAGCGCACTAATAGGTTTAAACTTAAAAACTGCCAGTTACGCGTCAGCCAACTGCAAAAATGTTTTTGTAATTTTGTGTGGAAAAAAAAGTGAACCAGAGCAATGCATGAAGTGCACACCTTCCAAGCGCTGTGTATTTAGGAAGTGGCGTACCGTTGATATAATGATATTGAAGTACAGAACAACACAGTATCACAAGGCTTGTCTGACCTGCTATACCCGTTTGAACACAAACAGAACATCATAAAACATCGCAACTTGTCAACTCGTTTGACATTTTCACTTGACATGTCCCGACACTGAATATCAGACAGTCAGCTGCAGCAGCGTCAGTGTATGTTAACTAGCAGTAGTTATGGAAATGCAACAGGGTTCCCGGAAAGGGGGAAGAAATGTAGTATATAAGGAAATCAAGTGTTGTTTAAGTTAATATATTAACGTTCGCAGTTGTGTTTTCTTGTTGCAAATGGGACGATGACCGGGTTTTGAAATGATCGGATCAGGTTGAGCTGCAGAGGATTCCGATTGGGTCCGACTAAGAACCCGAGGACACTCTTTCGAAGCGACTTCACCTGTTTTATTCTTTGTCAAAATGAACAACGTGATGTATTGATGAAGACCTGAACCAGCGATTGAGACCACAAACTCATTAGGAAACTGTTTACTGAGTTAATGAATCAGACGAGACGTGGAGTTGTTTTCTCATAACCTTACAAACAATCAGACTTCTTTTTGCAACCAGTGGAGTCACTCTCTGCTGACCTTCAGAAACAATCAAGACTGAAGGCACTTCCACAATAGAACTTAGACAACACAATAGTCATTGGGCTGTATACTCTGTGACAACTGTGCTTAGCGTTAGCATGCTAATGTATTCACTTCCTATTTTGGCCTGTTAGCATGCTAATATTGAATAATTGTATGACCAGAGGATGTGGCTCTGACTGTCTTTTGCCTCGTCAGCTAAATTCTACTCCGCCAAGAAGCTGTGCATGGAAACACCCCCTCATACAGGTCAGCGGGCCGGCCAGAGACCAAAACCAGCACCCTTAATGTGCTGCTGCCTGCGTTTAGAGAGGAACCCTGTCATTACGGGAGGGTGCCGTCAGGACCTCGAGACGATCCCCTTGGCGAGCGCTGTCCAGCAAAAGTTTCAGGGAATAATGGTGCAGAATTCAGTTTCAGAGGAAGGGGAGAGACAGGTTTGGCGATATAAAAGAGGGAAAAGTGAGGAGAAGCCATGTACAACATTCCACAGTCTGTCTGTGTCACATCTACGATAACCTGTTGGTCCTCTGTCATTTATTGGCCTGTCATCGCAGACTGTTGCGGCACGTTGATGACCCCCCTGCAGCTTTATAATCTCAACACATACTGGCTGGCTGTGCTCATGTAAACACAGGTTTACAACATCTCTGTGTGTCTAGTGCTCCAGAGTGAATATCGGAGTCCAGGTAGAAAATGGTATGTTCCCAGTGCCATTCACTTACCCCTGATATTACTATTTCAGAGTGGTGATTTAATGGAAGCACAAGCAGTCCTTAAACATATAAATCAGCTTGATCCATGAAACGAGCCTTTTGTCAGCCAGTGCTGCCTAAGAAAACTTTTGCCCGCTCAGGCTGCAGTGTGTGCATTGTGATTGTAAAACCCCAATTAAGCCTGTATCTGTTTCACCTCAGTGGTTTTCTGGGAAAGCGAGAGAGCGAGAGATGCCGACTGATAGAGGACCGGAGCGGTCTGTCATTAGGAGCGCAGGGCCCCATCAAAACAAGACCAACATGCTCTAATAACCAGCTTTCCACCGCGCTCTGTCTCCGTCGGTCCCTCTGTATCTCTCTGGTCGGGCGGCCTGTTTTTTTCCATGTCTTAATCCCTCTGCAGCTCCACTTCCAATTCTGCTTTGCCGATTTCTCCCAAATGTCGGTGAGGGTCACGAGAATGTCGACGTGCCATTAAATATATATGGTGACATAAAATAAGATGTATTATGCGCTATTGTGTTTTAAAGGAACAATTCACCCACACATAAAGAAGTTACGTCATTGTCTACTCACCTCCATGCCGTTGCGGGATTCCCCTAAACAACTGAAGTAGCTGGGGACTTGACTATATACATATATATATGGCTCTATGGTGTATTCCAAGTTGCCCAAAGCCTTAAAATGAAAATGTATATCTACACCCTGTTTAAAGCCAACTCAGCTTAGCTGCTAAGCTAAAAGTGTTAGCACAAGCTCAGCCATGCATTAAAGATGCAAATGATGTCGTGCTTTGATCTAGTTGCTAAGATCAGCATGCTAACATGCTCATAGTGGCGACACTGACATGTTTTGGATATACTGGCCAGGTTTACTGCATGCAAACGCGCTGATTAGCACGGAACACAAAGTACAGCTGAGGATGATGCTAAAATGTTGCCAGTAATTCGGTCGCAAACCAAAGTATTGAGAAAACTGAACTGTTTTGAGCTGATGACAGTGGTAGATGATAAGGGGATCACAAAAGTTATTACAATTCGCCCAATTATTGGGGTTTCCACTCAAATGTGTCAGTGCAGCTAGAGTTCATCCTCTGGGGACCGTGAACGTCTGTGAAAAATTTCACCAAAATACAACAGCTGACCAACATTGCCCACCAAAAACCCTGAAAACCATTGACAATACTGAAAGATGGCTGCCAAAGGACAGACTGCCCGAAGATGCTCTGCTTCTGAAATTCTTTGGGTGGGTATCAACCTCACAGACTGCCTTCTTCTCCTTATGTGTGCTCTTCATATCTTTGTCTCATTCCAGAAGGATGACATACAGTAATGTGACCTCTGCTCAGAGCTGGTATCGTCTATATCTGGCTATGTTTTCCTCAACATTAAATTATTTGTGGATTTTCCCAAGCACTGAACCAGAGGTTAGACTTTTTGTGCAACACAGACACGTGTCCTTGAGGAAAGTATTTCCTAAACTTGTCCAAAGAGCTTTAGTTTTTCAAATGGGGACAGTGTCTTGCAAAATGGCGTCAGCTGGGAAACAAAACATGTTAGTTATATGACAGATGGTTGTCTCTATATCTGGTCTATATGACTGTTTGCAGGTCTAATGTGTAAAATAGGTGAAGCTGCCCTTTAATGTTCAAGGTTTGGAGCTTCTGGCTCCAATGTAGCCTTCAGAAATGGAAGCACCCAGATTGCACTGCGTCAGTCTCCTGTTTCTGTCTGTCTGGTTGTTTGGGGTCACATAGCTGGAATGGAAATGGACAGACTGCAGAAACCCATTTGGCACAGTGCCGTGGTCACAGAGGCAGAGAGGAGGGAAAACATCCAGAGAAACTGGGTTGGTCAATAAAAAAGGCAAAGGGATGGCAAGAACATGGGGAAACATGGCACTTAGTCTGTGGTTAAATTGTTTGCCTCATTCAATAGCCTTCAATACTGTCAAGTATGTATTCCACAGCCTGCTTAAAATCACATCAGACCCAAATAAAGCTATGCCGAGCCCCTTGCCACAACACATTGAGCAACTGCCAAGCCAGATCTCGGGGCCTGAAATTATGAATAATTTTTCCAGTTTAGCTTGATTCTGCTGCTTACTGTTTTCAGATGAAATTTACCGTCAAGGCTCTCGGAAAATAAAAAAAAAGGCAATAGCAAACATGTGGGCCTCCGAATAATGAGCAGCACATAGTGTTTGTCATCCTGTTTCCATAATGTGCAGTTGTATCCCTTTGGCATAATGAGTAACTTCCAAAATCTGCACAGCAGTGTATCCAATAACTCGTTTGACGCTTCGACATAGGAAACAACAGCGTCTACTGAGTTAGTGTAATTGAGTAAATATAATCAAGGATGAGATACATCATTCCTTTAATTTGGGAATGTTGATGATGCCATTTATGATGGATGGATGGAACTGATCCATATTCCCTCTCTGCAATTTCACTGGCACCATTAAACTAGTTTGAATTCCGTTATGATAGGTGGGTCAAATTAAGAGACACGTCAAATATATTCAGCATTGAAGGACAATGGCAATTCCCTCACAAACCACTGTGCTTTGCTGTCGGCTGTAATTACTGTGTTATTAAAGTGTTGACACAGAGTCTGTTTTATTGCGTGTCCTCTCCCTTTTTTTTTTTCTTTCTGACAATGGGAGGCATGCATTCAACAAATGTTTGCTCAAAGGGTTTACTTCAGTCTGTCATGCCGTCACATTTCCTATTTGACTACTTGATCTGACAAAGCAATTAAGAAGCAGAGGGATTACAGGTGCGTTATTGAGCAACACCTTTGTCTGACACACGCAAAGATAAACGCATACAAACACGTGCACGTGTGTAAAATGCTTATGAGATGTCCCAGCGCGATAGCATTCGGCAGCCTTTTTGGCCAAATGTAGCATATAGCATTCAGTATGCAAGCAAGAGCGAACGCTGCAATAGGCTAAAAATACCCAAATGCTGTACTGATTGTGAAAAATTCTGAGTTATGCATTGGACCAGTCTTCCTCATGCACTGTCCCACAATGCAAAGCACTGGGAATGGTCACAATGGTCACCATTTTTGTATACTATTTGCGAGAAATGACTGTGTAGATTTCAAACATTGGTAGCTTTACAAAATCGATGGCAAATCCCCAAATTTGCTGAAACGGTTTTGGAGTTGAGTTCCACAACTGGAGACTGAGAACCCGAGCGTGAGACACACAAGCAGGCGGGTGAGGAACAAAAAGCGATCTTTATTAAATGAAGCTTCAAGTCTATGAAATCCAAATTCAAACAAGGCAAATAACAAAACCAGACAAAATCCAGGAAACAAAAGCAAAACCGAGTGCGCACCAAGAAAATAAAGCACAACTCAAAAGCAAAGCACAAACCGGGAATGACACGAGGAATCAAAAGCCAGACTCGGGGAAAAACAAAACAGACGAACTGACAAAGAGAAAGGGCGAGGCAAGGACTTTGATACACAAGGGTGATTAGTGAGAGTTAGTGAACACTTGAGATATGTAAGTATAACCAAAAACGTCAGAACAGACTGATTAGCGTTTCACTTTAATTTGTACAAGATAACACGCTTTTGTGCTAACTGAGACCTCGGTTCTGAGGAGTAATAGAGAATATGGATAAGGTAAGTAACAACTGACAGGTTGATTTCAGGACAAAAACCCAAAAATATCACAGTTACAGTGACTCAAAAATATCGGCAAATAAAACAGAGCTGTCTTTTTTTTAAAAATAAAATAAAAATAAAAAAATAAAATGATCCGGAAAAGAAATAATTGTCTCTGGATCCAGTTTCTCTCGTTCAGTTCTTGTTGTGCTGGTTCTGGTGTTTACAGGGTACAGGGCAGGGCTAGCTGATTAGCTTGCTAACTTCAGGAGATATATCTGCAACAAAGAACATAGGCGTCATAAACATTCACATTCTGTTGATAGGTTCGAGTTAATCTTTGAATTCGTTCAATGTTGCACCTTAATGTCTAACTTTGTCAGGTCTCTGTGTCATGTAATGTGGCCGGTGAATTGTCATCATGACAAACAGGGGAGCACATACCAACTGCCCATCTGGCCTGTCTGATGAGTACACACCTGTAAACTGAAGTCCTTTCTTTATGGGGAAATATATACAAGCTCTTGTTCGCGAAAAACAAGTGCTGAGATTTGGTCGTTCAACAACCACTTATCCAACGGAGCAGGCGGTGGGAGGGGAGCAGAGCCCTTGTCTTTTAATGACACATTTGGATTCCTGAGCAGTATACAAAAGGTCTGTGATCAACGACCACAATCCGGCTGCCAAGACATGACTCCAGGCTCTTAGCGTTGCGAAGATTGTAAAGAGGACCGAGAAGACGGGGGCGGGTGGTGGTGTCACGGAATGAGACATGTGTGTATGATGTTTTGGCTGTATGGCAAATTTGAGTTTTTAGAGTGCACGTGGGACTTTTCGAAACCCTTGGAAACTTTACTGACCATGTAGCGCAAAAGGAGACAAATCGGATTTGTGGCCCACCACGTATTCATAGAACGTCAAAGCAGGAGAGGAAACATATCTGACGACTGGAGGGAGGGTCCGCTTCTCTGGTCCAAATCTAGGCTTACAATCTTACTATCCTCTGCTGGGACCTCATTTATAAAAGCCTCCGTGTAGTTTCTGTCCTTTTGCCCTCGTCCAAGCCAGAGCGGTGATTCATGAAAAACCCAAGTGTTTCATTTCAAATGGAGCCATGTCATAAAATAGTAACCTCCTGCAAAACTCTCCTCCACAGATCCTCATCAGACAGCAAGGGAGCAGTATAGAAAGCAACATACTCTCTTTAGTCTGGGTCAGGCTGAAAACACTTCATCATCATATCTGAGGAGGACAAGGGGAACATCTGGGCAGCGAACGCGCAACTCAGGAAACCGAACCTCGAAACGACAGGGTAATCATTCAGCGTGGAGGATGAAATTGATAAGCGTTTGGAAAAACCGATGACAAGGACAAGAAAAGCATGGAAATTTGTTGAAAAATGTGGCGCGATGCAGCCAAAAGAACATGTTATTACGGCAGTGAAGAGACAACAACACACACACTTCACATCCATAACTGTACTCCAGTTAACAGTGTGTTTCATTTGGTTGTCTGTCTTTAAATATTGTTGGGGAAACATCAGATGATATATCAGAGAGTGGGGGAGGGAAGTCTTAACGCAAAGTAAACACAACTTTAAAGGGGTAATCATGTATAGCGCATGTTCAGAGTTTGAGTTTAAACATTACAAAAATGTCAAAACAACGTTGTGAACAGAGTGTGAGGAGACGTCAGCGTTGACCTTGCTGTGTTTTGTGTTGCAGAGATGTCTACTGACGTTAGCATGCTAACCAGCTAGCTGGTAACAAGTTATTTTGGGCTGAACGGTCAGCGCAGTTTATTTGATAAGATTATTTAAACTTAATTAAGACGGTAAAAACGAGATCAATCACGACTCTTTTATACCGCACCACTGATCGATAAACATTTCTTCATGAGACGCTGTCATGCTTGATTTCGGTTTTCTGTTTTGTAAATTACGTTTGATTTCCATGTCCTCTTGTGTCTTGTCAGTGTCTCCATGTTTGTCTCCCTCTGTCTGCCAGGGTTCTCCTCTGTGCCTTTCCCCCCCTCGTTACCTCACCTGGCCTCCTCCCTCCTCTCTCCTCACCTGTACCTCGTCTCGTCATTAGTGTCTGTCTATTTAGTCTGTCTCTCCCCTGCACTCCCTGTGGCGTCATTGTCTTTGTTCTCACGCCATGCATCTTTGTATTCCCTGTCTATGTCTTCATGTTAAGTCCATGCCTTGTCTTGCCTTGCCGTGTCCTGCCGTGTCCTGCCCCTGTCTCAGGTTTGAGTTTTGTTTCCACGTTTTTGCATTTTTGCATTTTTGCCTTTTTCGCTGCCTTTGTTGAACTTTGCTTTTGTTTTGAACTTTGTCCTTTTTTGTTGTTACTTTATTCTCAGTGTTTTTTCAGCTTTTTGGCTAAATAAAAGCTCGCTTTTCGTTCATACTTCCTGTCTCCCTGAGTATATCTGCACTTGGGTCCTGCCTCTTCCTTTCCCCACTCCCCCATCCTGACAGACGCGTCAGATAGATGGCAACGCTGGTTGTTTATCAATGAACGCAACAACTCCCGAGATCCCACGCTGCTGCGACGTCATGAAAGTGAGGACATGACATACTGTGCATTTAAGTTGCAGCAAGATGGCGCATTGATCCGCGCGATCAGTCAAGACCACCGCTTCTGTGGGGAAATGAGAACATTTCTGTTCCTATTAACTGGAAAGATATGAAGTGTATGCAACATCAACAGTGCGTGTGCCGTGGCAGCATGTTTCGTTCTTGTATTTCCAGTTGTTTTCTCCCTACCTGTTTCCTCAGCCCGCAGTCTCACCTGCACTTTCGGAACATCGCCTTGCTGCCACCGGGCCGGGCCACCCTGCCTGCCTGCCTGCCCACCCTCCTCACCCACCTCCGAGTTTGTTGGTTGTAAATAAACCCTTTTGGGACTGTCTTCGGACTCAACCACACTAATCATTGTATAACATCATAATGAACATATACAGATACTTGTTAAGGTACATGTCATGTTGTCATAAGGTAACTTTTTTTACCCAGAGGAAAAAGTAAAAAAAAACAACTGCCCAAAATATACATTAGGTAATTTGCTTGTTTTTATGTTGCTGGAGTGGGAAGACTAAGCGAGGAGCTGTCACACACACACACACACACACACACACTTTGACAGACAGGCACATCCGCATTGACTTAGTGCTCCGGCCTGCAGCTCATTGCGGCTTGGTTAGATTTACAGTCACCTCTCATTTCCCCTCCAGGCTTTTCATTACCTTCCCCTTGTGATGAATTGGCCCCAGACACAATAGGAACCCGCCGTCCTCCGGCTCTCGCAAAAGTGATGGCACTCTCCAAGGCCAGAACTGGAACTTTACGGAATGCAAAGTTCAATGCGCAGGTTGGCAGGTTCCTAACCAAATAAGTGTGTCTTCTTTTGCATTCCTCGGACCATAAATCCATCAGACAACGCTGAGAATTGTCCCCGCGCAGCTGCTTTGTCTTACTTTTCCTTGATAAAAACCAGCGCCGATTGCCTTTACCTCAAGGAATGTCCTCAAAATAAAGCAGTACATCAAGAGAATGAACTTGACCCCTTACAAGGTGAGGGGACATTTTTCTCTGCTGATACTCTCGGCTCATAGTTTAAACTTGACCTTGCACGACATGCCGCCGCTCGCGCTTTTCTATTAGAGAATCGCGTTTTTTTTCCTTTTTCCTGAACTTAAGGGCCTCTTTCCTATCTGAGCTCTTAATAGCCGGCCGAATAGCATTCCTCGACATTAGCACGTCATAAAACCAAAAACGGCTTTCCTCGTGAATCTGTGGCCCTGTGTTCAGCGGCGCTGGCACTGCGGCCGTATACAAGGAGTCTTACGCCAAATGAAGCTTCGTATTACAACAATCAAGTTTTCAGACTCTCTTCAGACGCTCTTCATGTGTTCCCCCCAATAAACATGAATAATGAGTACATAGCTACTTCGATAAGTACGTTTTTAAGCAAGACTTTCCTAATGCAGTCAAACACATGTATTTGTGGCAACCGCTGATTTTGTGGTATGTTGCCCTCTGAGAAAAAAAAAAAGCCAGGAAAGAAGGATGGAGA